>JAFIRS010004089.1:0-101052 GCA_018342105.1 Gonioctena quinquepunctata
GTTATTGACTTTTTGCAATGATTAATAAAAGTACCCAAAAAACTGTTTGCTTGACTGGAAATGTTTGTTATTTTCAATAATCTGAATATAATTTTCAGATTTTTTCCCACTCTGGTTATAAAGACTACAATACAATCTAATCTATTCATTTATCTCTTCAAATGATATTGATATGTATTACGAGTAAGTTGAGTAATCAGATCATCATTCAAAACACATTTAATCATAATTAGCATAGGATTTGAAAGGTCTCGCTCCTTTTCCGTATACTTGACCTTCAACTTACTTTTATGTACAAAAGTAATGCATAAAGTAATCAATAAAGTTTTGAAAATTATATATTATGTCAATATTACTTTTAGTTTCTAAGATACCAAGGCTGAAAAAGTCAGAAAATTTCCTTTTCCTAAAGTTTTCTTTAAAAAAACATTGTTTGATAGTGTATAATTATTCAAATTTAAAAGCCTTGAAAAAAAAATTTTTTTCAGGTTTTTATAAATAATAGCCAAAAAGTAAATGAATAATTGAGTAAGAGCTCAAAATAAAAGCTCAATTTGTTAATTGTTTCATGGAGAACAATAAAGAATTCAAGTGTTCTTGTCGTATCTTCAATAGTTTATAAGTTACATTAATAGTGTGTGGCCACACAAATGTGTTTAGTGTACTGAAAGAGCTCCTGGACAAATCTATGGATTCCGGTATGTTAAAATCATCTGATTTATTCCTAAATTACAAAATCATTCAATGAGGAAGTTGTCTAACATAAGACATTAAATCAGTGGAAAAAGCAATCAAATAAACCCAAAAACAAGGAAAGTAATCAAAAATTCGTATACAAACAACATCCTTATCATCCCAAGCAGCTGTTTTTATCGAGACGATAGAACATAAATAAAGGTGACCATACACCGAAAGAAATGTCCAACACAGAGTCTCGAACAAACAACTTCTAGATGAGATCGTGAAAGGAAACAAAGAACTAAAATCGGCAATACAAGCAGTGGAAGTTAAACTTTCTGTAAAAATCGAAGAAATAAATCGCAGGCTTGTCAAAGCAAAAAAGAGAACGAAGAACTGAGAGTAGAATTTCTTGAGAGAAATCAGAAGAGGAACAGTATAATAATTTTTGGATGAAGAGAAAAGAACGTCACATAGCACCAGAAAACATCATTGAACACTGAAAAAGATCTTGAATATCCAACTGTTGAGAACGACTTGACTTGGAAAACCTATAACTGCCCAGTAAAAGTTGAGTTTACATTCATCTGAAAAAAATCAGTTCTCAAAACACAAAAAATCTGAAGGGAACTAACATTAGTTTCACAAACGATCTTACTGAACTACAAAGGGCGGAAAACATTTATACGTAGCGAAACAAGACAAAAACAATAGCTGCTACATTAGGAACAATAAACTTCACCTGAATAACCAAATATTCATGCCCTCTGAGCTTGAGAACTTAGAAGATATAAGAGAACTTGACCACCAGCTGAAGTCACATAGCGAACCAAGCACACCAGTTCCCAAGCAAAAGAACGCCCCAGAACAATCTCCAGAAGAAGATACTTTCACACTACGACCCTCAACCCAAACGTACGATATATGCTGTCAAAACACCAAAAGAAATTACAAGCATCCAAGGAACACCAAAAACAGGCCCAACAAAGAAGAATGCAAAAGAACTACAGCGAGAAAAACCGAACACACGGAAAAATTCCGGCAGCCTGGTCAATGATTTCATACCTATTTAAATGCATGTACTAATTATTAGATCTAAACTTTATTGTGCATTAGTAAAACCAAAACAAAATGAACCCATACATACGAGATTTTACTATAACTAAACTAGATACATTTTTATTGAGTAATGATACAGAGGTGAAAGATGTTCTAGAAATTAACAAACGATCTGAAAACTTCAAAATAATACATAACAATATTCGTAGCTTATTGCGATGACCAAAATCAGTGAGTTCTGAAGAAGCAAACAATATATTCGCGAAACGGCAGCAAAGTAAATTAGTTTTATTTGTACCCTGCAATCGTTTCAAACGAACGATTAATAAGTTAAAGTTCGAATTGCTTCGTCACACGCCTCATTCACCAGATTTAGCCGCTCGGATTATTTTCTGTTTCCAAATTCGAAAAAATGGTTTGTTGGTAAGATTTGCCAACAATGAAGAGGTAAAGGCTGTGGTTGATGGCTATTTTGAGGAGCTCAACGATTCTCACTATAAACAGGGTATCACAACTATGGAACATTGCTGGGAAAAGTGTATTGAGCTTAAAGGAGAGAGAAATCAAAAATTTTTTCCCCAATTTCTTGTGTTTTCTTCGTTAGGTGGGGACTTCTGGGACTTCCCGCGTATATATTGTTACGAAACTGGGGTTCGTTTATTTTATTAAAACAATTATCGAATTATTCCAATGTTCGTTTATTCCACTTTGAAACACAACACAATAATATACTCTGACAATACTTGTTTAGAACTAAAATGCCCTGCACTAAATAGATTTCACCTCAAACTCGCTAATACTTTGTTTCTCTGTACAACAATATTCACAAGACAGCCCTTTCGGGTGTGACCTGCTTATATGATACGTTCGAATTCTCCGAAGAGGTGCTATCTCTCGAGAATGTTCCATGACGTCATAGGTCAACGCTTCAATGTAAACAGCACCTGCCACGTTAATGACAAATAACACAGGGGCGGAATCTCCTGTATCTGTAACAATAATAATAATAATCGTTATTGATTTCCAAGACCTACATGGTAAGTATAAAACAAGTCAAAATAGAACATTCAAAATAAGTAAAACAAACAAGTACATATAATTTAAATTTAAATAAATAAAAGAGTATAAATAAAAGAGTATGAGGAACAAAGAGAGCCTATTATGACGAAAGGAACTCACCCATTGTATAAAACATGTTGTTCAATAAATATATCTTCAACGCTTTTCGGAATTTGACGTAATATGCTTCTTGTTTAATAATTGGAAGTAAGTGGTTGTATACTCTAATCCCATTAGTTATGGGGCCATTCAGGCATATATTTAAATGATTTTGAGGTGCGCACAGGTGATGGCTAAATCTCGTTGGGTAATTGTGTATGTCGCTATGGCAGGGAATGATGTTTCTGTTTTTATGTATGTAACAGGAAATTTCCAATATATATATATATATGCAGCATAAGGGAAGTATTTTTAATTTGTTGAAAAGAGGTCTGCATGATTCTGTTTGATTTTTCTTCAACATTGCACGTATGCATTTTTTCTGAACAGCAAATAGTTTTTGAGCTGAAGAAGACATGCCCCACAACAATATACCGTATGATAGTCGGGACTGTATTTCAGCAAAGTAAAAGTTTTTTAAAACATTCAGGTTGAGCACTCTCTGAAGGCAGTTCAGATTTTTTATTGTATCACTTATATGTGATTCCCAGTCCAGTGTATCACTCATAGTTATACCTAGAAATTTTATAGTGTGGCATTTCTCTATAGTCATTTCCCCTAAATGTATTTCTATGTTTTCGACCGTTTTCTATTTTGTGTGGTAAATTTGAAACTGTGTTTTGCTGGCATTTATGTATAAATTATTAATCGAGAACCATAAGATAATTTTTTCCATGCTTGTTGATTTAGTTTGGGAGAGTCTTTTGATACCAGTATAGAGAGGTCATCAGCGTAGAGTGTTAATTTGAAAGGTGCAAGGTATTTTACAATATCTGCTTGTTTCGTTTTGTTTAATTAAATACTCTCTGGAAAAACTTATTTTTATTTTCTCTTTTATGATGACTTTACAAAAACAACCATTTTTATTCTACATACAAACTGACAGAGGACATCCGACACACCTACTTTTCAGGGTTGCCAAATATCCCAAGAACAAAACTTATTTTACACAGAACATAAAACACCGGATTTACCATTGAATTTCAACACTGCTACATAAATTGAGAACAAAACTGGGGCAAGCACACTCCCCTGTGGCACTCCAACTTCCACAGGTGCCAAACGAGAGCGGGATATTGTGTTTGTACCACCCTCTTCATTGCAAGATATCTGTACATATTGATTCCTATTTGTCAAAAAGGACTTCAACCAGGCAAATGCACATCCTCTAATTCCGTATGACCAAAGCTTGTCAAGCAGCCGATGTGGGACACAATCGAACGCCTTGCTTAAATCACAGTATATACCTATAGGACTTCTTTTTTCATCTAAGTCATTGATTATGTTGATATATGTATCTATTGTTGCCGTAGATGTAGATTTGAATTTTCTGAACCCATGCTGTTCATCTGGGATAAGTTTGAATCTTGCAATGAAGGAGTTTAGCCTCTCCAGCATACAGTATTCGAAAAGTTTTGAGAAAACTGATGTTATTGATATGGGTCTGTAGTTGTTCATGTTATTTTTATCCCTTTTTTTGTGAAGTGGGATTACTTTTGCTGTTTTGAGGGCATCAGGGAATGTGCCTGTTTCTAGTGAAAAGTGTATTATGTGAGTTATAGGTTTCACCAGTTCATTTTTGAATTTTTTTTACAATATTATTGGGTAAGTCATCAGGTCCAGAGGAGCGTTTATTTTTGAGTTTTGAGAACATTGTTAGCATTTCTTCCTCAGTGAAAGGAAGTATAACCATCGAAGTAAGAATGCTGTTGAGGCTATGCTGAAAGTAATTGTGATCTACCGGTGGGATCTCATCTATGACTTGTTTTGGAGCATCTATAAAAAAGTTATTGAAGAGATTAGCAATGTCTTCGGGACAGGAAAATTCTTCATTTTCATGGGAAATTTTAATATTGGGTGTTTTTGTGTTTTTATAATTTTTCATTTTATTGATAACTGCCCAAGAGGTTTTGCTTTTATTCTCAGAAGATTGTATTATTTGGTCATAATGATTTCTTTTACATGATTCTATAAGACTAGTGTGTTTCCGTTTTTGCACTTGATATTGGCCTTTTAAAATGTGGAATTTTTTTTGAAGAACATTTTAATCTTTCAGTTGTGCGCTAGACTTTTTGACTTCTTCTGTAACCCAGGATTTGGAGTCCTTTTTTATTTTATTTTTCTTTATTGAGAAGGCCTGAAAGAAGTGACTCAGTAATGTGTTTTCGAATTTTTCATATTTTTGGTTGCATGATAGCGAATCGTATGTGTCTTGCCAAGATTCGCTTTGTAACAGCGATTTATTTTTACCGCAATAGTCTCTAGAATAATAATAATTATTTCCCTTTTGATTATCGAGCGACATATTGGAGGGGGTTTTAACTATTATTGTGTTGTGATCAGAGAGGTGGTTGTCCACAACATGTGAATATGCTTCGGCATTCGTAAAAATATTGTCTATTTTAGTGCTAGAGCTTGATGTAACTCTTGTATCCTGATATACGATACTATGGAGATTGTATTGTGCAAATATGTTAAGTATCTCCTCTCGTTCATGTGAGGGAGTATTAAAATTAATGTTGAAGTCACATATAATCCATAATATTGAGTTTATATTGAATATTTCTTCTAGCATTTCCTGAAGTCTACTGCAAAAAATATGGAAATTTCCTGTTGGTGATCTATAAGTTGTAACTATTTTATGATTTTTATATTCACAGCCGCTGCATTCAAAATATTTTTCCACACATAGGTTATTGATATTTAGAGGAGTTGTCACTAATCTTTGTTGTGCAAACAAAGCAGTGCCACCTCCCTTGAAAACATTGCGACAGTATGCGCTTGCAAGATAGTATCCATCAATTGAAAAATTACTTACTTCATAATCCTTTAGCCAAGACTCTGATATTGATAGAAACATTGGCACATGAGTGGTGAGTTCTACTTCAAGCAGGCTTTGCTTGTTTCTCATACTTTGCATATTAGAATATAAAATGAATTTTACATAGGTTACATTCATTTCTTTGCTATTTTTGTTTAGTTTTCCTATAAAAAAGACTTTCTGTTGTTCATCTGGTTGTCCTCGTAGTACCTGTAGCGTCTGAAGTCAAACCTTCTGAAGCCTACTCCGCTGGGCCAGAAATCTGCCGTATACAATTTTTCTTTGTGAGAGAGATCTGCTCCAATCATGAAGCATTTCATTTGGTTGGGATCTGTTTGGAGCTCTTTGATTACCACATCACTGTTTCCTTCCCCTTCTAGTGTCTCTGGATAAAGCTTTTTTGAAATGTAATTTTGTATCTGGGTGTCATTGACGTTTCTGGTCACCCTGTATATGTATAACCATACTTTTGGTTTTTTCCTGTGAAGTCTGTAACAGTATAACATAGAAACACCAGTGGAGAAAATTGACTTAGTTTGTATAAAAATCACTCTAGAAGGTAACATATCATTTTTCATTATACTCGTCTACATTCCACCAAACTCCAGCATGATAGAATATGAAGCACTGTTAGAAACATTTGAAAACTTCAGAGACATCAACCGTTCTATCATACTAGGGATTTTAATATTTCAGAATTGAAAAAATGCTATGGACAATAATATTCCTGTTACAAAACTAGTAGCTCGGCTTAACTACTTCCTAGCATTCTCGGATCTTGTCCAACATAATAAAATGTAAATTTCAATGATAGAATATTAGATCTAGTAATATCACCATCAACAGTTGACTGCTCAGTGACTTGTGAAAGTGACCCCTTAGTACCATTAGATTGCCACCACCCAGCTCTTGTTATTGAATTCCAAGATATTCCTTATGTCAAAAGTAACTTTTCCTCCCATAAATCGTTTAAATTTCAAAAAAAAATTGACTGGGGCAAACTTACTTTCGACTTCTGACCGAGTTCAACTGGACTATAATTGACTCATGCCCAGATGTTAACACTGCTAGTCAGATTTTCAGTAAATCATTAACAAACATGATCAAAAAATGTGTACCACTATCGAAACAAAAAACTTTAAATATCCAATTTGGTTTACCCAAAACATAATTTACAAATTGAAATCAAAAAATCACTATTTGGGAATGTATCGCAAACATAAACTAAACTTCTACCTATCCCGAATGAAAATTTAAGGAAATCTATAAAATCTGAGATTGCTGAGGCTTATCGATCTTTTATCGAAAATCAGAAGCGACCATAAAATCAATCCTCAAAATTTTTTGGAATTACATTAATTTGAAAAAGCAAAAATCTCGCATACCAGGCAAAATGAACTACAAAGGGATAGAGATCGCTGATCCACAACGAATTATGGATTCACTTCAAAAGTGTGTATATTAAAGAGGATGCCAATTCAGTATGCGATACATTGGCAAATGGTAGAAATGACACGAATAATAGCAGTTACCTGGATCTACCAAAATAACAAGAGAACATATTATTAATGCATGCAAAAACTCAAGAACAAGTGGACATCTGGGCCTGACAATATCCCCCAAAGTAATAAAAAAATGTATTCATACAATGTGACCCCCTCATTGTAATTTTCAATCTTATTGTCAAAACTGGAACATTCCCTGAAATTTGGAAATTTTCGCGCATATGTCCCATTTTCAAAACAGGAAAACCAACAGGGTCACAAACTATAGACCTATTGCACTGATTTCTGCCCTCTCAAAATTATTCGAGATAATTGTGGCCGACCTGATGTATGCTCACACTCGCCATCTCATTTCCCAACACCAACACGGTTTCATGAGATTATGTGCCGACAAATCTGTGTATATTTACAGAATTTGTATCCGGCACTTCGATTCAAGATCTCAGGTAGATGTAATCTACACAGATTTTAGTAAAGTTGTCGTATCGCACAACAGGCTCCTAGACAAACTAATATCTTTTGGTTTTACTAAGAATCTCATTAATATCTTAAAAAAGTATTTGAAAAATCGCAAACTCGTTGACTATGAAGGGTGAAATCCTATGAGTTTACGGCAACATCCGGTGTACCACAGGGCTCAAACCTGGGACCGCTTACTCTTTCTGCTATTTGTAAATGATATCTGCACTAAAATTGAATCCGATACCCTTGTATTTGCTGATGATATGAAACTATTCAGAGCGGATTGAGGGCCTAACAGACTCTATTTCACTACAAAATGACCTAAATTTGTTGGAAGACTGGTGTACAGTAAATAAACTATCTCTTAATGTCAGTAAATGTAAAATTATGACCTATTCACGAAAAAACATCCCTTCAATGTACAATTATACCATTAACGAGGAATTACTGTCACGAGTCACACAACATGGATCTGGTGTCACATACGACTGTAAACTAACCTTTACAAATCATTATGAAACAATAATTTCCAAAGCCATGAAATCATTAGGTTTTTTAATTCGTACTTGTAGTGAATTTGAATCGTTGGATGCACTCTGTTAATTGTACTATACCTTAGTTAGAACCAAACTGGAATACTGCAGTCAAATATGGAACCTACCACCAACAAACAATTTCGGCAATTGAAATGGTTCAGCGAAAGTTCTTAAAATATTTATTTTATAAAAAATATAAACGTTACCCTGAAAGAAATTACAATTATGATCTCCTGTTGAGGGGAGTTTAAGACACAGTCATTAAGAAAAGAAGAGAAATCAATGATCTACTATTTATGTACAAAATTATACACAACACCATAGATTCTTGACATTCTTTCGTTAATCAACTTTAATATACCCGACAATCTTCTCGGTATCACAATACATTCCACTTCAATGTACCTAATACACAACATCACTTTCATTCACCAATAAACTCAATGAGCAGAAATTATAATAAGCTAGGCTCAGTTGACATTTTTTTTCTTACTCGGACACAATTCAGACAAACCGTTTCCAGTTTGGTTTCTGACTAACCTATAACCTGTAAGTCAACCACATGTAATATTTATTAAGTACTCCTGTAATTGGGCTTCGGCCTGCTGGATGTATATACCAAATAAATAAAATAAATAAAAAATAAATAAAATCTTTGCTGCTGCCAATGTATTTTTTTGGAATTTCGGGCTTCCTATTTATATTGTTATGGTTGTAGTATCGATTGTTTCTTCTCCTGGGATAGGCATACCCATCATCTAAATCGCCACCATTTGTGGCCTGGTAATTATCTTCTTGATAGATGATTTTATTCATCAAATTAATTTGTTCTAATTCGATATTATTTTATATCCTTGATGATTCAGGTTTTTATGGTGCATCTTGTATGTTTACACGTACTGGAGCAGCTGGGGATTCCTTCTTAGGTAAAAAACTGGCAGGTAGAGAAGTTTTTGCCATATTGTTACTGAGTGGTTTTTTGTACAGTTCATTTTTAGGTGTCTGCTTATCGCTCACGTTTTTACACTCTATTAGTTTTTCTTCAAGGAAGTGTGCATTTTGTTTCAATAAGCTGTTGTTTTCCAGTAGAAGATTATACTTTTCATCTTTTTCTTTGAGCATAATTTTTAACATATGGTTTTCGAGTTCAAGATTTTTATATTTGTTTTGCTTGCACTTTTCTTCATATAGCATTTTAGTTTATTTTTAATTGCACAGGACATATGAAAAACGTTTCCACACACAACACAACTTAGGGATTTACTTGGTTTAGTTTGGCAGCACTTCAGTGCCTTTTCTTTGAAAGTTTCTTCACTTATTTGAATAACAACATCTCCAAGCTTGTCATCAGTTGACGCCATCTTGAATATATATATATATATTTATATATATAATATATATTATATATATATATATATATATATATATATATATATATATTGTTGTTAGGAAATGTTATAAAATAATTAAACTTATAATTATGATTATTATTAGGTAATTTAGTTATCGTGGTTAATGCTATGTTGTTTTGCAATTTTTCTTTACCTTTTTACTATTCCAGAATCTTATACTATGCTCTAGTCGATGCATATGTATCAAGAGGTCAGCCTTATAGTAGCTTTGTTGTCAAAAGTATGTGACCAACAATACATCTCATGAAAATTCACAATTAAATTATATGAAAATTGAAATTTATAGAAAACATTGTATTTAAAGTAGATCAACTGATATATAAGTTTGGAACATCCTGTATGATAAATCTCATCAACAGGAAACCCACCAATGAGTTGTGTGGGAAAAAAGTTATGAAATATAAAAGATATGAAAGCAGAAATTGTCAGAAATAAGTTTTTCTACGAATTTGTAAATAGTATATAAGATTTAGGATTAGATTTCATTAATAAAATCATGAATAGTAATTAGAATGACAAATAATTAGGTAAAAAGTGGCACCAAACTCTAAAAATCTGTGAAAAAGAAAATGTGTGTGTTGCCATGGAAGAAAATAACGAGTTTGAGGGAGATAAAAAAAATTAAGAAAAGAAAGCCACTTACAAAATTTGAGAAGATAAAATAATAGTCAATTCAAGAAAAAACCTGCTAAACGATTCCCGAACGAGAGCAATTCCAATAAGGCACAACTGGGAGCAATAATTTATCACAAAATTCCACTTACCTGGTGACAGAAGAGAAATCCTGAAAAAGCCAATTACTGGAACAAAAATTTGTTTTGGACGCACGAAAGCTGTCATTCCAATTTCAAAAGTACTTCCACGAGGCTGGGACACATCACAGGAAGAAGAATAACAGGTATTCTATTCACAAGAACTCACTATAGTGCATCGCTTCAGTTTATCAAATAACATTGAGTATCTGATTCACTGTGTTCCTTTTTGATTGAACATTCCATAACAATTTGATAAAGGACTGATAATAACTTTCAGACATTCTTTCAATTGGTATAATCACTCATATTATTGTTTTTATTTTAGTCCATCCACTTTTTCGCCAGGTTCCTTTTTTGCGTTATAAAACCTATATCTTTCCGAAAAGTATGATGGCACTGGCAAATGATGTTTCAATAGCAATTTGTCTTACTCATAGAACTTTACTTCGGGTGGAGTTTTTAGTATGCACAGATTATGTACTAAAACGAAGCACTCGTTCAACATGTTGAAGAGAGTCACACGCCCGGTCTTATGGGTACTGTTGAATTGCCCAATGAGTATCATGGGTGTCTCGTTATTGATATTTCTGATCAAAAGGTTTTTCAGGTGTTCGAATTTCATCCACTCTTCCATATCCACTGTTTGTGACGGCAGTGACAATTTTTCGACAGTTCCGACATTTTTCATTGTGTACACAACAGAATTATCCCACAGTCCAGAAATTCTCAAGGTTACCTTTTCTGATTTGTTGGTTATTCCGTTTGTCCATTGTATACAGTGTGCCTGTTTTTCTCCATGAAGCCCAAGTTCTTATGAATTGCTCTTGTCAACTAATGTTACTGCTGAAACCTCATCACATACTGCCAAGTTTGCAGAGTTCCGTTAGATCCATAAACTTCAACTGGTAGCATTCTCAATGAAACCTATTTATTCCATGGGACCAACATATTTCATTTGTGTTGTGGTAATTACTAACGAGTTCTTCTGGTGGGTATATTTTGTAAAGAAGAGGGTGATGAAAAAATGTATAAGCATTAAATTTGCATTCCTGTCCTTTTTTGGATTTCAATTTATGAGAAGCATAACTTCTTGTCTGTTATTACTTTCCACCTTTTTTCAACATCATCTGACTTCATTTTTTGACAAACATCTTCGTACATATTTTCACAATAAAAATAGAAAAATAATTTTTACATATTTTGTGTTAAGGACAGTCTCAGTTCTCTTCGGATAATATTGTCTTTTAGAACTGATTTTACTTTCTGTCATGGTAAATTGCATCGGGGAACTCACGAGGAATGCTGCAATGGCAATTTCACTGATCAAGTGGAGAAACCTTTTAAATACAACACACTACATTATTTTTGCATTATAACTTCACCCCATCTTAGCCTCAAAATATCATAATTGGTGATAATCCACAACCACAATATATAATAATATATCCACAAGTAAAATTATAATTATTAACATAACACAACTTTCCTAGCTATTTTTTCGGCAAAGTCTTCTATGATTAGCTCGTCGATTTCTTGGATTATTTCAAAATCAATTGACAATTGACCCTCAGCTTTCTTTTAGTACTCAAGTCATGTCTGTACGAAACTCAATAAAGCATATTACGCCATACTACAAATGAAACCATATTTGGATGAAAAAGGTTTAATGGACTTGTACTATGCTTTTGCATATAGCCATATATCATACAATATTATAGCATGGGGTTCATCAAGTAATTGGGAAAGAGTATTCATTGCTCAAAAGCGTCTAATCAGACTTATTTTTCAACTGAGTTACAGGAAAAGCTGCAGAAATACATTTAAAAAGAAACAAATTCTAACCTTTTCAGGAATATTTATTTTGAAATGCCTCACTTTTATTAAGAGCGATATTAATAATGTTTCCCAAAAACAGCATGAATATCAAACACGCCACATTAACTTGGACATACCCAGACATAAAACTGCAATGTACCAGAAATCGCCCCACTTCATTGCTATAAAAATATTTAACGCACTTCCCAGCGAACTGAAAAGCATTAATTCATACGAAAAATTCAAAAGACAATGCAAGGATTTTTTAGTATCTTAAACTTTCTATACAGTGAATGAGTTTTTGAGCAGGAATAGATCCTAATTAATTATTTTTTCTTTATATTCTGATACTCAATGAGCTTTTAACTATATTAATATTTATTGTAAAATATCTTTTTATGATACTTTATAGTTGACTTTGCAACACCCCTTACTTCTGAACCCCAGATTTTAAATTATATGATTCAAATTTAAGAAGGTGAAATCACTTTGCCGATAGGCTGCTCAGATGGATACGGTTAGGCCGTGAGTAAGGTTCAATTAATGACTTTTCCTAGGTAATCAAATTTGGCCACTAAAAAAATTATACATTAATTAACTTGACTAGTTCCAGAGTTGGGCGCCAGACTTGCTAAAGACAAAAGTCAAAGATAAATAAAATTAAATAAATGTTACCTAGGCAAATAAATATGCAATAAATCAACTTAACAAATTTATTCCAGATGGAATTAAAATGATTGGACAATATTAGAAGAGTATTGAACTTCTCTTAAAAAAAATGGAAAAATTACATAAAAACAAATATTTTCGACTCTGATCAAAAACTGAACATTTACAAGATATGATTCCTCCAGTTGTTGGTGACACGGGTATACCTTCGGAGTTCTTGAGTGAGAGATGAAGGCTAGTTTCTTGAAGCTGGTCTTAGCGGTTCTAGGAGGAACTTGGTTTCAGCGGTTACGATGAAGAATGGTCGTGGGTGGTTCTATAGTTGGTTTTAGACCCCCTTATCGGCGTGAATTCAGTTGATCTTCACGGACCAGTGCTGATATGGATGTGCTGTAAGACCTCCCAGGTTACTAGTCCTTCTGTCTCCGTAGATGGGTTCCCTCCGTGGTATATATCATGCGAAGAAGATGATAGGAATCAAAATATGTACAAAAAGGGGAGAACGAAGGATATCCTTTGAACCTCAAGTTTTATGTTTCAAATTTTAATCGAGAGTCAAAAGATAGATGCAAATGATAGCATACAATGAAAATCTCAGTCTATATAAAAGACTGGAAAGTTACAGTGAAAGAACAAAGATAATAAATAGCAATCCAATCTGCTATTCTGGAGTTAAATTTACAAGTTAATTTTAATAATTAAAAAAAAAAATATTAAAAATGAACAAAATTTAAAACCAAACAAAACAAACCTCACCCAAAAAGTTATGTTCAAATTCAGTAAAATTTTGAAACAAGTAAGTTTTGATAAGGTGATTCTATGTACCAGAAGGGTAAAAAAATTAATGAGGAAAGGTATTCCAAAAGAAATATAAAAATTTCCTTGAAATTTTACCAGAGAAAAAATATAGTATTTTAAAGCAAAACACTATAAAATTGCCAGTGCAAAAATATACTATTTCAAAGCAAAATATTTAAATGTTACCAGTTCAAAAAGATACTATTTTAAAGCAAGTGCCAAAGGAAAATATAGCGTTATAACCAAAATACTCTAGTAAGCTACAAAAAATATAGGGTTTCTGAACCAAGATAATAGTCAGAGTAAAAGTATACTCTTCAGCTAAGATAAGAAGAGAGAGACACACGTCTTTCAGTGAGCACGACTCTCTTAGATAAAGATAAAGTGAAATAATTATTTTTATTGAAGAATTTACAGAGATAAACCGAAGAGGGAGACCACACGTCTTTCAGTGGGCACAACTCTCTTTGAGAAAGATAATGTTAAATAATTCTTTTAATTGAAGAATTTTTTAAAGATAACTGAAGAGGGAGACCTCACGTCTTTCAGAGGGCACAACTCTCTTAGATAAAGATAATTTTGAAATAGGGCGGCAATTCCCTTTTCAAATCGATAAACAGGTAATTCTCAAAAATTTTGTGAATCTCCCTGCTCTTGGCGATAAGGTAGTAACTGAAGTGAATTGACTCTGCAACGATCAAAATCAAATAAGCTACACTGGGAATTGAATGGAGTAATAGATATAAGAAATTTATTAAACGGAAATCAACTTTACGCTTGAGGCATATATTGAATCGAGTGTTCTGAGACCGTTAGGCCAGAGGTACAACTCTCTCCATAAGCAATTCTTTCTCAAGAGAAAAGAAAATTACTCTCATAAACATATAGTTATGAAATAAAGAAAATTGCTTACCAGAGAGCCGTCCTATTAGTCACTCCAAAGTGTCCCAAAACAATCGAATTCGCCCTTCACTTCAATTGGAATCCTTGGAACAAACCGGTGGTCGTGTGAGGTAGGTAAGCTCTAGTCCATTCGAAATTACCAATTACTTGGTACCTAAAAAATGCAAAAGCGTAGAACTGATTTCCAATGAGAAAAAAATCAGTTCCCAATATTCGGAACAGATGTTACGTTAGCCACAATATGTACTATGAATGATTTGTCAAAATGGCCGAAATATCTATATTTAACCTTCAAAAATTACCATGCGGTATATCCAAGAATTCTAATATTACAAGCATAAGGAAAAAGAAGAAAATGCTAATCAGCTACAACATTAATTGCAAGTAAAAGAATAATATTACTCAACTAAACTCCAGCAGTGAAACTTATTTAATTTATAGATCTTACATACCAAAATCAATTAACTCAGTCCACCTGCCTATCTCGACGTTCAAATCAAGAAAGAGAACGATTATCCCTCAGGTTCGAACAAATCACCAATTCCACCTGGGTTTTTTCACAAACTGTTCTTGGTTTTTCTCTATTGAAAAACACTTGGAAAAAACACAGCTTGACGACATGAATACAACTGTCACGATACCATTTTCACGAGACGACAACAAAGGCGCACTCTTCATGACCTGAGCAGTGACTACTGACCCGTTCCACCGTAAAGATAATCGGAAACGTTATGAGAAATTGGTTATGTATAAAGAAGTAACGAAAAATTCGTTACAACTTGTCCAACACCATGGTATTATGGTATTTTATGGATTAATAAAGTTCATTTCATTCATTTCATCAATGATAGCCCAACAAGACGTTCTGCCACAAAGTTTCAGTTTTCAGGGAGTCAATGTGATTCTGAGAGCAATTGTGATATTGGGAAAGTTTTCTGTGAAGTATTTTAGTAGGTACATCTAAAGGACTTTTTGGGCTCTTACCTAGTAGTCAGAGAGCAAAACCAACAGTTCCTGTTAAAGCTGCAGTCCCTCTATGTCTCAGGGATCTTTATCTGTTAATCCAAGCCGTAGATCTGCACAATTCCTTAAAAATTAAAAAGTTTGTTGTGTTGACTTAGGTGAGAAAACCACTCTTCCAATGAACTAATTGCACGATCCAAAACATGGAAATATACGTTATGTTTAAAAACCTGCTTGGAGTCTTTGATTGATTGATCAAAGCTCTCGTAATCAAACTGAGGTTTTTTTCTGGGTCGTACTTTTTGTTCATTTAATGAATGAATGAGTTTATTGCATAGGAACATCCTAATATACAAACAAAACATCAATATTATACAAAATGAAAGAAAAAAAAATATCTATCTAACACTAACCAGGCCTATATACTATCATCCTGAAAACACAGCATTGAAAAGTCATAAATACAGAGAAATAACTAAAAAAGAAAAGTAACATTGGCATCATTTCTTATGAAAAAAAAACATTTGAGTAATCATTTTATTATTCTAATATATTATTCATTTTTATATAATCATTCCTTTTGGATTTAAATATATAATATATATATATATATATATATATATATATTTGTGCTGTTTTTTTAGGTCTTGAAGTAAATTATTGAATTGGTTTAAACCTTGTGGAGTGGGATAGCTGAAAAAAACTTCACATCTGGCAACCAATGCGCCCCTTTGGATTCAGTTAGTACATTGGTAGACGAGGCTAAAAAGCCCAAGACACAAATTTTCCTGGCCTTCTAGTGGTGTTGATGACGTAATCAATATGGCCGCCAAAGTTTTGCGACACGCTTCTACTTTTCCCTATAAAACTCGAGTTTGTATTTTGATATTAACCTATATTGTTAGTGATTATTAATCAAGAGAAAACGCGCTTTCCAGCGGTATATTTGACATCATTGTTTAGGTACATAATACCAGAAATATTTGTTACTTTATTAAAAAATTGGTTTTTTATTTTGAGTTTTTTGAAACATTTTGATAAATAACTTGAAATCCGTTACATGTAGCTGAAAACGTGTTCCAGACTTTTTTATTTGGTTGTTAGAAAATTTGCTAAAACAATTTAGCGTTGCACAGCGAGTCGTTATGGCAACAATGTAATTAATATGGGTTCCGAAAAGTAATAGTTTACAACTGTTCAAGTATCAAATGTAATTATTGAAATTTTAATATAAAATTTTCTGGGTAATTTAAAAAATTTAATAATAAATAAAATAGATTAAATGATAAGATTCCATTCAGTAATACTAAATGTTAGTTTCTTTTTCAGGCAGATGTTGTGTGAGGAACTGCACCGTGTAAAGAAGATATTGCTTTCGACTACCTCATAGAAAGACAGAAATTACCCAATCATGTCAATGAAGAGAAAGCATGAATTGGTTGAAGCTATGACTGACCCAGTGTGACTCCGTTTGTATGGGTCCTGTGTTTGTTATTCTAGAATCATTCAAAAGAGCGCTTAATCATTCGGAAGAATCGAGGTTATTCAACAATGGCAAAGAATCTTGCAATTTTCAGTTGGACGATGGAAGTGGTGTTTCACAAACACTAGCAAAATATCACCAATCTTGCCGGAACAAATATGACAGTCAAAAGGCAGAAAGCTATCTGGTAAAAAGAAACATAAAGGATGTCCCCATTGCTCTGACCAAACTCCATCTACATCAAAATCAACAACATCATCATTATTTTGTTCAGATGTGAAAAAGGTGTCTATTTGTGATGAAGGAGAAGGAAGAGACAAACTTGTGACTGAATCCACGTTGGGTATTGGGTATAAATGCTAATAGTTGTTCTTCAAGACGTGTTCTATTGATATTCTTTTCGTCAGTTTGTATTCCCATGAACATCATGCACTAAGACCCCAATTTTGTAAGATAAGAAAGTTTGAACACTGGAGAAATACTGCTAGATGAGTACAAATCCTGCACGTATTGAACCAATTCCTTTATAACTGTAACATAAACATCTTCTCAGAATTATGGTAATCTCCTCTTGAGAACTTTCAGCAGCTCTTGCACGTGTTAGAAAGCGATATAGCATAGTTTGTTATATTTGGCTACCAAATCTGTTGACGATAATTCTTTCAACAGTTTTTCATCTTGTAGAGCATAGGCCCAATACCCAGCGTGGATGCAGTCACAAGTTTGTCTCTACCTTCTCAATCACAAAACACACACTTTATCAGTTCTGAAAAAAAATTTGGTGATCTTGCTAATTTTGATGTAGATGGAGTTTGGTCTGAGCAATGAGGACGTCCTTTCTGTTTCTTTTCACCAGATAGTCTCTCTGCCTATTGACTGTCATATTTGTTCTTGTAGATTGGCGATATTTTGCTGCATGGGCTAGTAGTGTTTGTGAAAGACCACTTCCATTGTCCAACTGATCCAAATTTCTTAGAGTACTTGAAAACTCACCATGTTCAGCAAAAATTGCAAGATTCTTCGCAATTGTTAAATAACCTTCATACTTCCTAATGATTAAGCGCTCTTTTGAATGCTTCTGGCATAACAAACACAGGTCCCATACAAACGGAGCCACCACGGTCAGGCATAGCATCATCCAATTCATGTTCTCTCTTTATTGACATGATTGGGTAATTTATGTCTTTCTATGAGGTAGACTTAAGCAATATATTATTTGCACGGTGAAGTTCCTCACACAATGTCTGCCCAAAGAAAAACACACATTCAATATTACTAAATAGAATCTTATTTATTCAATCCATTTTATTTATTATTACATTTTTGAAGTTGCCCCCAAAAATTTTAATTTCGAGGTGAGCTACGATTTAAAAAATTACCCCCTTAAAAAGCTAGAATTTATTTACATATACATCAATATTACAATAATTACATTTGCTACTCAAACAGTTATAAAGCCGCTCTATTACTTTTCAGAACTCATATAAATTACATTGTTGCCATAAAGGCTCGCTGTGCAACGCTACATTGTTTTAGCAAATTTTCAGCAACTGTTTGTGATGAAATAGAAGTCATATATACCGTCGAAAGGTAGTTTTCTGACAAAGTGGGTGTGTGACACGTTTTCAGCTACATGTAACTGATTCCAAGTTATTTAGCAAAACAGTTAAAAAAACAAAATTAAAAACAAAAATTTTCATAAATATTTCTGTATTATGAACCTAAACAATGATGTCAAATATACCGTTGGAAAGCGCGTTCTCTCCTTATTGAGAATTACTCACAATATAAGTTAATACCAAAACAAAACCCCGAGTTATAAAGGGAAATTTAGAAGCGTTTCACAAATCTTTGGCGGACATATTGATTACGTCATCAACACTGCTAGAGGGCCAGAAAAATTTGTGTCCGGGACTTTTTAGCCATGTACTATCTGAATTTAAAGGGGCGCATTGGTTGCCAGATGCGAAATAATTTGGTATAATTTTCAGTTATCCCACCCCACTATTATAAAATAAAACGTTCACTGAACTTGTTAAGCTGCATCTTGGAAGATGAAAACCATTGATCTGTCTTGCCTCATAATTATGGGTAATGTTTCGATATACAATAAATTCGCCGAAATATGATGGTAGCTTTGGTAACATGATGATAGAATGATAGCTTTTATATATTTATTTTTAGTTTATTGATGTTCAAGTAATTATAATTTTTTTCGAAAAAAGTATTCATTTTAGTTAAAGCTACATCTATACTTTTATGAGATTCAGACAACAGTGTATCAACAGCAAATAAATTCATAAAATCTCAAGTGTGATATAAGCCGATATCATTAATGTAAATTAAAAATAGCAAAGGACCTAACACACTACCCTGAGTTACAACAAATTTTGTATAAACATCCACTTTTGTGATTTGTTTTCGGTCATTTAAGTAGCTTAAACCATTTTAGTACAGTTCCTTTAATTCCGATAGCTTCCATTTTTTCAATTAGTATATCGATTGTTTCAAAAGCCTTTCTTAAGTCCAAGAACATCAACATAGTCTCCGTTGTGTATAGATTGAGTCCATTTACTTATAGTTAGTTGTAAGGCCAATTCGCAAGGGTCATTCTTACCTTATTGATTGGTCATGAGAAGATTATTACTTTCAACATAATTCAAAAGCTCATCATACACAGTCATCTCTAGTACTTTCTCAATGCCTGGCAAGGTGTTTATTGGACGGTATTCGCTATCTTTATTTGTGTTTTTAACTTTGGGTATAAGTATAATTGTGCTAGTTTTTAGTTGATCCGGAAATTGACCATATTGAAGTGAAATATCAATGATTTATTTTCCAGTTTATTAACGATTAGAGTGAGATATTCAAGTTGATTAAAACATTCGAAATTAGACTCCACAATGATTTTACCTTGCCATTCTTCAGTACTATTAATCGAGTTATCGATATCTTTTAAACTTGATTCAAAATATTTATTAAATGTTTCTGCTGTTTTAGTCACGTCTTCAAGAACTTTCACTTAACCTTCAGTTTCAAACTCTATATTGTTTATAGCACTGTTAATTGTCTTTGTATTTATTAACGATTCATGTTTTCACATAAGTTGCTGATTATTTGCACTCAAATCAATTTTGTTATAATAGTATTCTTATTTTTTCATTTTAAGTTAACTAGTATTCTTGTTTTTTCATTTTAAGTGAACTAACTACATCGTTTCTTAGTCTTTTGTACCTAACCCAAATTATTTTCACACCTGCTGTGACTATAAAATTGATATGCTTCATCTCTGAAAAGGGTATGTTTTGACAGGAGCAATTATGTTGACAGTTTCTTCAGTTTTACTAATACAGTAATTGTAAAATATTTCAATGTCTATGCAGCTTAGTAAATAATTATTATCAATTAATTCAATACAAATTTTATTCAGTGTCCTTTCCCAAATTACGATATCTTTTCAAAGTTTTTGGCGACTTAATTATTTTATTTAGTTTCATTATCTTTGGAATCAACTTCAAGAGCTTCGGCAACTTCTTTTGCATCAACCAGTATTTCTTCAAATCTCGTATCTGTGCGCATTTTCTCAAAATTACTTTTGAAATCAGCTCAACTGCTTTTGAAATGTAAATTTTTCTGACTGACAGATCACGCTTTGTTTTGCCGTGATGACGTTTTGACAAGACAGTGAGGAGTTCCAAGGAAAGGTCAGGTAGCACGTGGCAGTTGATATGTGTAGTCGAAGGTTATAACTTATGAGGAGGGGAGTGGTTGATCGAGATTGACACTGCACTTGCATTTGATCAATATCGCAGATTCGCCATTTGTGCTTCCATCACCAAGTTAATTAAATATATTTATACAAAGACGGCATGTTGTGAAGTCATATTGCGTGTGTTCACAAACGTCTTTTCAGCAACTCATAAACATCAAATTATTATTTAGGAAAAGTATTAGATGGCTCATAAATATTATGAAAAATAGTGGAGCCAGTGTTGAGCCTTGTGGAACCCCCATTGTTACTAGAGCGGGTTCTGATTTTACCGTATCGATAACTACTACCTGCAGCCTGTTTTTCAGATATGAGGCAACCCAGTCATTGGCCACCCCCTCTAATTCCTATTCGGTAAAGTTTTTCGATAAGAAGTTCATGGTGAACCGTGTCGAAGGCCCTAGTAAGATAAAAAAATAAGCAAGCTGGAAATTGCTTCTCATTAAGGTTCGTATATATGTGATAACAAAGTTCATTTATTGCAGTGGATATTGATCTTTGCTGCCTGAAGCAGTGCTGACAATCACGAATAAGTTTGTGATGTTCAGTAAATTTACTTAATCTTTTACAATAACTATAACCAATTAGTTTACCTAATTGTGATCGCAGACATACGTTTCTGTAGTTATTTACTCAATTTTTTTATCCTTCATTTTTGTATAAGGGCACAGATTTTGATATTTTGAGCGTGTCCGGATATATTCCTGCACAAAACGATTTATCAATTATGTATGCTAGAGGGTGGCATATAAGGTCACTGACTGTTCTCAGAGTTTTTCCATGTATTTCATCTACACCTGGAGTTGGGGTTTTTGTTGTTTTATTAATAATCTCTTGAACCTCGTTTGGGGTTGTCAGGTATAGAAATAGATTATTGTTCGAAAATGACGCTAGTTTTATATTTTTATTTGGCTTAGTTTTCTCAATATTCATAAAGATATCGTTAAGTGATTACCGATTATTTCCTCATCCGTGATTTTATCATTGTTAATAGTGAGTTCAATTCTATTACTATTTTTTTTTCTTCATTAGCTCTTCATATAGATATCTGAGTTGTTTATATTTATTTTTTATGACATCATCATTCTTAGACTTAACTATTTTACCCATATCACATACCATTTGATGTAGTTCTTTGATGTCCCTAGTTATGAATGGTTTTTCACTATTTTCTTAAGCGGGAATACATTATAGTAGTGGAACTGAAATGTTGTATAAAACATATTGGAACATTGATTTACATCTGTGAATTTGTACACCCCTTCCCATTCTTCATTTATTAGTAGGTTCCTAAAAGTTATCTGAGTAATTAAGGCTATAGAAAGTGTTTGTATTTTTACTCTGGCGTTTTGGTAGCGCAAACTTGCATAGTTGAAATCTATGATCTGACAGATGAGTGTCCTCAACACATACACCTGTAGCAAGAATATTGCTGATTACCAAATCTATTCCCTTATTCATACGTGTGGGAGAAGTGATCTGAATGTTCATATTGAATTCGCAGAAGATATTTTTTATTTTTCGTGATTCTGGGTGATCGGCTAGTAGGTCTACGTTTATATCACCGCATAGAATATAGTAGTTATTTTTTTTGTAAAGCTTACACATCAGCTCATAGATTCCATCCATAAATGTGTTTAAATCTCTATTGTTTGTTCTGTATACTGTTATAATATATAGTTGGCATTTTTTGCAGTTAGTTTCAGAGGTCTATTGTTACTTCGAAAAAAAATTCTATACATTTGTCAAAGGCAAGAGGTTTCAGTATATAACTTTTCTTTGAGAGGATACAACCCACCATGACTTTAGATTTCTCTACACTAATTATATATATATATATATATATATATATATATATATAAATATATATATTAATTAAGTGATTGGTATTTGGGTTATGCAGCAGGCCAATAAGTGTACTCTTTTACACGGATTCCAAGCTTTCGATAATATTTATTATCATCATCAGGGATGCTACAAAATAGGAAGACACATAGGAATATATAATAGAGAAAAAAAAGACATTCATAACTACAGTGTAAGTGAGGTTATGCGGCGATGATGTTAAAATCATATATAAAGTTATATGAACAAAACTGTTTATACAACTCACAGGAATCAACTACAATCCACATTACATACGTTAACAATGTATTCTTATGTTGAGAATTATGGAATCGTGTTTTACTTTGAAAGGGTTGTCAACTGATGATGATAATAAATATTATCGAAAGCTTGGAATCCGTGTAAAAGAGTACACTTATTGGCCTGCTGCATAACCCAAATACCAATCACTTAATTCGTATTCAGTCAGCAAATAAAACTACAAATTCTGTAAATATATATATATATATATATATATATATATATATATATATGTTTACTACTTTGATTTCTGGTGTTGTGAGCCAGTGTTCTGATAAACATAAGATGTCTGGTTTGTTTCAATCCATTATAACTTCAAGCTGTATTGTATCTTTTTTGGTGCCATGCCCTGGATATTTAGGTGCATAATGGTCAGAGATGCTTCCTCATTCTTCGAAACGATTTGAATGGTGTTGGTGTGTATAGTATTTCTTGAAGTCAACGTGTTTTATAACAACGGTTTTTTGTCAGTTGTTCGGGTTATACAGTTCATCTTTCAGACTGAAGTCAGCACTCAGCATGAAACACCTGTTTTGTGTAGAAGGGGTTTGAAGTTCTTTAATGTTAATTTCCGCCACTTTGAATTGTGGTAGTTCCTTAAGGTATTTCAGTATCTTTTCCTCAGTAACATGTCTCTTCAACCTGTACAAATATAGCCAGACTTTTTGTCCACTCCAAAGACCTCTGCTTCATTTATGCCCATGGTTTTTTTCTTAAAATCTGATGTGTTCTTTCTACTGCTTTTCCTTCTTCTCACTTCAGTGAACCCATAATTTTTGTTTACTTGATCCTTGTCCAGATTTATTATATCATCCATTATTTTGTGTTGGTATTGAGTTTCCATTTGTTTTGTTTTGGGGTTATTTGGCTGTTTTTTTTTTCATTTCAGGTTTATCCGCATCAACCATTTGGGTAGCGGGGTTCAATACATTTTATATATCACAAAATACATTTATATATTTCAGAAAGGCAACCAGTCTATCTATGGTCTGTGGGTTTGTAACATCTCTTTGTCGTTGGTACAATGGATAGTCCTGAAGTATGTGTTTCACATTGATATTTGTTTGGCATGTTTCACATCTTTTGGTCACATCTTGTTGAAACAGGTGTTGATGTGTTAATTTCGTATGGCCAGTGCGGAGCCTGGTGAGAATCACTTGATATTTTCTACATAGTCCCTGGTATTGCATAGGATTCATATTTGGGTTGATTTCAGTAATTTATTATTTTCCTGTTCGTGCCATCTCTCACGCCAGATATTTTGTATATACGCCTTTATAGTGGGCTTCATATCTGTGTATGGAATTTTTGTAATGATTTCAGAGGATGGGTCTACACTGGCATCTTTTGCAGCCTTGTCTGCCTTCTCATTTCTGGGAATGCCTATGTGGGATGGAATCCAGACTACCTCTATGTTCTTTCCTTGGTTCCTCAGCTCGTACAACTGTGTATTTGGCTGTTGTTTGCTGGGACTGGGTTGGTATTTTTTCTTCTGGGTATAATCTTTTAGGTAGGTAGCTTTCGTGAAAACGTCATTTGGTTTTGGGCGCCTTTTCAGAGGACGAAGCTTCAATTGGTTCGAATCCTATCTGAGTGAAAAAACCCTCCCAGCTTTTGGACAAATTAAGAGATGTTCACTATTTTAGCAGACAACACAACTATCTTATCGCAAGAACTAAAATTACCTTTATATAGCGGAGTAAAAATAGCTTAAAATCATGCATTATTTTGGAATCCTGGAGGACTCCATGGATTTTTCTAAAATTTTACCCAAATTGATGCCATAGGAGTTTTTGAGGTCGCTGAACCAGAATATGACATTGAAAAAACGATGGTGTGGCCAGTCGTAAACGTAGATTTCATGAATGATAATTTACAGCTACCTATTTTTTATTTATATATAAAGAAAAATCTGATTTTCGATATACAGATGTAAACATTGTAGTAAGTTTCGAGGATTTCATCTCATTTTCGCGCCAACTGTTCTGAGCGGGATCTTGTTTGTAGAACTATAATCTTTGTAAACGATCAATTCACAATTTTTTGCATGAAGTCATGTTGACAGAAAAAGAAAATTTCATAGGTTTGAAGTTTGACATTTTGCGTGACACAAACAACAAACATTCCTTAACCGCGCCATCTACTGATGAAGTTCTAAGCAGAATTCAACATTTTTCATTTGTTGTCCCCCAAAAATTCTAAACAAAATCGAATCAGTGAATACACCAGGGTTTTTAGGCATCTTAGTTAGCAGGTCGGCATTTCCCAGTTTCAGTTTCGTGTTTCACATGCAATAAGTATTTTATTGCGTTTGTGTCTCTGCGTTCAGGCTGTTATTTTGATATTTGTGTGCTTTCTTATATAGATAGGACGAATGTAATATTTGCGTATACACAGTAATTCATGAGGCTAAGCGCTATTTCCAATATATCATCTCTGAACTGTTGAAGTTTTTGAAATTGTGCAAGTGGAAAACTGAGCCCAATATTAGACGTAAGTAGAGTATATTTATTATATATAAAAAGCTTGTTTTTTATTAGTGAAAAGAGATTATGATGACGAGATTCATTCTTGGTGATATCGAGATAATATCAATTTAGCATGAAAGAAAAGCATATCTTTGAATAATTGAGTCACTTTGTTGTGATACTCATAAATACTTTTGGATAAAAATATAAAACACTTATTAATATTGATTTATAATACATAACAGAAGAAGAAGACATTTATAATTTTTGTTTTTTTACCCTCTAGCCACCAAGGATATATAAGACCAAACAATATTTCATCAAAAATTTGGCATAAAAAATAGAGATTTCGAAATATTCATACAGATCTCCCCTTTAATTTTTTCGTGATATATTACCAGCTTATAATAGGCAATGCATGCATTTTCAATAATATTTATTGTTTCAGATGTGTGGCAATAAGTGTCAGTTCTACAAGTGTGGACTATCTGCGAAGGCAGATAAAACAATAAGGATGTACCGATTTACTGTGAATCATGCTAAAAGATGTGAAAAATGGATCCTACATTCTGGTAAGCGCTCATCTCTTATCCAGACAGTCTGAAAACAGCCACTAATTTTTGGACTTATATGTAACTTGGTTTTTGTGGGGTAAAAATCAAACTCCTACTACCCACATACATTTCTTGAAATTATTCGATTTAAATGTAGATGGGGATTTTTCGCCCCATATGTTTATTTTCTGTATATTCTCGGAATAGGGGCATTAGTCTATGTATTTTTTTATTCAATACAATGTTTCGACATTGTTTATTTCATCTTCAGGTAAGTTCTTAAAAATAATGTAAACCAACATTTTTTTTTTAATTTTTTTAAAATTCTTCAATGTATTTTTGAAAAATAAAAAACCGATATCATATAAATCAAACTCAATACCAACAGTCTCAGACATTCAATAACGTGAAACAGGAACAATCGTGAAACATGAACACGAAGTAATGAAGGAATTTCTGTTAAATTATATTGTAAGTTTTGAATGTTTCCTTGAATTTCACTCATATTTGATGTTATGTGCGAATTATGTTATTAACTTCACATGTTTTTCATTATTTTTAAAAATGTACCTGAAGATGACATAAACAATGTCGAAACGTAGAATTGAATAAAAAACCACATAAACAAGGCCCTTATTCGGGGAAAATATAGAAAAAATAATGAATATTGTGGCATTTCTGACAAATTTTTGATTTAAGGAAAAAACCATCTTTGAGCAGGAATTGAACCCTTGTCTCACGCTCTACCAACTGAGCTATCAAAGACACAAGGTTCCACCCCTCACGTCGATGGTGACGTTAGGGTGAAAGGTAAATTGATCTTGATGGCCACTGACAAGTACTTGAAATCTTCTTAATACCCATTTTAACATCTAACATTAAATTATAGGAAAAAGCAGTATCTCAAAACGCAGATCGAACCTTGTGTCTTCGATGGCTCAGTTGGTAGAGTCTGAGACTAGAAATCTAGAAGACGCAGATTCGATTCCTGCTCGAAGATGTTTTTTTTTTCTTATTTCAAAAATTTGTCTGAAATGCCATAATCTTCCTTCACCTATATTTTCACACAGATATTTATATATATATATTTTTTTTATATATATACATATATATATTTATTTATTAATATATATATATATCATATATACAGTGTGACACATAAAGTTCACAACATATGGCAGTTTTTTTTATTAAGAGGTATAATGAAAATTTGACTTCGCAGTTAGTTTGTGCTTGAAAAATGAGTAAAAAACAGCCTCTTTCCTTTCGTCATGTGCTACTCTAAACCTGTCAAATTTGCCTTTTTTTTCGAAAATCCTCAAAAAATCACTTTTATTTTAATTTTGAAAAATGCCGAAGAAAAAAGTTGCTTAGTTTCCAATTTAATACCTTTCCTCCAAAGTTGGACTCTCTACTGTCACATAATTTTTCGAATCTTTCGCTCTACCGATTCGAACGAAACATGATTCAAATTTCATAATTTTGATGAATACGAGACTTCAATATCATATCTTGCCCCGAAAATAGTCACATTGGCCTGGTACCAGAAAAAAAATAAATGCACCTCCAGAAATTCGTCTTTGTTGTTGCAAAGTTCATCTACTTTTTTCATTTCATTGTGAAACTGATTCCGATTTTCGAAGTATGGACGTTAATATGTCAATAGCAAGTATGATTGGGAAACTATGAAACAGGCTGTAGGCAGATGGTGGGCTCTCTTGGATTTGTAACAAATTTCTCTTATTCTCGGTATTTGTTTTGCGTTACTCAGAACGCACTAGGAGTATGACTATTGGTGTCGTGGATTGGCCTATGCTGACATCTGTTGGTGACCTATTAATGTGAACGAAATTTCGTGTCATTAAAATTCCACGATGACAGGTCTAAGTTTCACCGCACAGATTATAGGTGTCACTACCTATAATTTGATGCTTTTCATATATATATATATGTGTGTGTGTGTGTGTGTGTAGGAAGTATTTGCTGACTAGTTAGGTACAGATCTAGGGATATTGGGGTAAGCAGCAATGACAAAGTAAACTCTTTAACGTTTATCCAAGCTTGCAAATGTTTATTTCCATCATCAGGGAGAAACTTTGTTGAGGTTGGTTTCAATGATGTTAAACATATTCATCTAATAGTGATACAAAAGAAAAAAACGTAGATCATGGAATAAAACAAAGTTCAAACGAAGGAAGTAGTCCATTCTCAAAGTGGAAGATTTATTTTTTGATAAATCAAAGTCGTCTCCACAGCGGTCCAAGGTTAAGGATCAGGTCCTAACTCTTGATGATGTTTATTAAACATGTTTCGGGCATATGAATGTCCATCTTCAGTAAAACAGTACAGTTGGTTAAAAGTTGTGGAAGAATAGGGGTAAAACTATGTAACTAGGTGTAAGATTTTTAGATTAATCTAAAAATATTGGTCTTTGTTACCAAACGATTGGAATTAAACGCTGTAGGGACGACTTTGTGTGTTTATTTAAAAAAAAACAAAGTTCAAAATTAATACAACCACTTTAGCATTGTTTAAAATTAAAAAAATATAAATGTGTGCTATATGTGGTGTGACAAGTGTAGGTTAGTTTCACTTGTCACACCACATAGAGCACACATTTATATTTTTTAATTTTTTTAATTTCAAACAATGCTAATGTGGTTGTATTAGCTTTGAACTTCGTTTTATTCCTTTGAAACCAACCTCAACAAAGTTTCTCCCCGATGATGGAAATAAACATTTCCGAAAGCTTGGAAAAAACTTAAAGAGTTCACTTTTTCATTGCTGCTTACCCCAATATCCCTAGTTTTATATATATATATATATTCTTCTGCGGATTTTCTTGGGGTTTCTGGTTCGTGGGAATAAGAAAAATTCAGTGATTCATAATTGAATTTTTAATGAATTTTTAATACGTTTCGTTTCGGGGCTCCAAAACTTCTTCAGTTACATTTGTTTTTTCTAAAACACAAATCATGAACGTTCTTCATGTTGATATGCGATTGCTGCTATTTTTTTTGGGGTATTTACTTTTTTCAATTTTTTTTGGTGGTTTTTTTACTTTTTGTGGCCAATTGGGCGGTAATAGTTGATTGAACACTCATTGCTTCCTCTTTAATTTGACATTATTTGTTCTAGTAGCAAACATGTTGATTTACACTTATTTTCACTTTATATAAATAAATGATGCTTATTGTTCTGTGAACAATATTACTTGGCAGATCGCAGCGCAGTTTTGCGCTGCGCTGCGATAGAAAAAACAATTGTAACTGAAGAAGTTTTGGAGTCCCGAAACGAAACGTATTAAAAATTCATTAAAAATTCAATTATGAATCACTGAATTTTTCTTATTCCCACGAACCAGAAACCCCAAGAAAATCCGCAGAAGAATATAAAACGTAATGGTTCAAGAACCCACACAATCCAACCATATATATATATATATATATATGTATATATATATATATATATATATATATATATATATATATATACTTTCATGATAAAAAACAACTCGTATTTCTTTATTGAAATGAAATAATTTCATGGCCAGCCTCGAATTCTTAAGGTGCGTACAGACATGAACAAAACACTGAATCGTACATCGTCGAGTATCAAGTCTGGATGGCACCCCATAACATAGCAATCTTAAGCGATACAACACTTGTAGGTCTTTCGATGTTACAAGATGATGTTCTGTTACAGGTCAAAATTATGTCACACCGAATAGTTTATTCATGTCTGTACGCGGCTTTACCCTCACTAGACCATAAATGGTAAGAAAATTTGTGGCTGCTTTAATTGTAATAGTTCTTCATATGTATTATGTGAATATTTTGTGTTTCGTAAGTCACCCATATTAAAATTGAACTATAGTCGGCGCGCCGAACCGATAGAGCACAAAACGGCATGATCATTGCATGTTCAGGGCGACTAGAGGTTTGACCAAGTTGGACGAGCAGATCACTCCTTATAGATAGATAGTTTATTCCTAAAAAATTTCAAAAATTTTCACAATCGTCAGGTACATAATACTTATTTAAAATTAATATACAAAATACAAGAAATACAAGGTACATAGGTATGTACATGAGATAAAGAAAAAAAAACAGAAAATAAAATGAAAAGGTCATATCTAACTCGCATGCACAGGAGGGCATGTGCAGGAGGAACTCCTCCGCTGTATAGAAGCAATGCTTCATTAGCATATCGTGAACGGTTTTCTTAATGTTATTGTAGGTTAGCCCTTTGTAGCTATGTGGTAATGCATTATAAAGCTTAACTCTAATATATCTGTAGGAATCTTGGGTTTTCTTAATTCTACAAAGAAGTATGCAAATATTATTACTGTTTCTAGTTGAATATGTATGTATATTATTGTGCCGTGTAACGTCATCAGTCAATAATTTTTTATGAATAGATAAAAGGCACTCCTTGATATAGCAGCATGGTAGTGGAAGAATATTTAGTTTTTTGAATAGTGGCTTGCAATGAGAACGAGAGCTACTGAAGCTCATTATACGTATGTACTTTTTTTTGTGCTACAAATACTCTTTCTTTGTTCCTGCAGTTTCCCCAAGCTATTAAGCTGTAAGTAAGTATACTGTGGAACAGTGAGAAATAAGCCATCCTTAAATGTTGAACGTCTAACTGAGACCTTAATTGTCTCATTCCGAATGTGGCTTTTGCTAGGCGCTTGCACAGATCTTCGGTATGAAAACTAAAATCCAACTTTGAGTCCAGGTACACACCTAAGAGTTTAACTGGTTCTCTGTGAAGGAGTGTTGTGGAAAAACATATGTTTTGAGTTTTTGTCTCATTAAGAGTAAGACAATTTATAGTAAACCAGTCTTTAGATATGGCCTCGGACTGATCTAGAGAAGTGAGAGATTCTTGGTTATTATTGCCTGTAACTAAGTAGGTGGCATCATCAGCATAAAATACAGGTTTAACGGTTTGGCCTAGATTAATTGGCAAATCGTTGAAATAAATGATAAAAAACAAGGGTCCAAGTACAGAGCCCTGTGGAACGCCATATGGCACAGTATGGGCATAAGAGCTTTACCGCATATTCAACATAATGAGTCCTATTGTTTAGATATGAGGAGATGAGATCTAGTGGAGTACCTCTTATGCCATATCTTTCAAGTTTCACCAGTAGATAATCATGTCGAACTGTATCGAAAGCTCTCGTGAGGTCATAAAATCGAGCGTGGCTGGTTGATTGATTGTCAAAACCATCCAGTATAGTGTGACAAAGTTCACAGATTGCTTCGATAGTGGACTTTCCAGTTCTGTATCCAAACTGATTAGCACAAAAAATGTTATTTTTTTCAAAGAAGTTTAAAATCCTCATCTTTAGTATAATTTCTAGGATCTTGCCTATTAGGGGTATGATGGAGATGGGTCTGTAATTCTCTAGTAAGTTGGCATCTCCCTTTTTATAAACTGGCGATACCCTCGATATTTTGAATATATTCGGAAAAACACCATTATTCATGCAGAGGTTTATGAGGTCTGCAATTGGTTGATCTAGTGTATCAACAACTGTTTTTAACAAAATGGCATTCAGACCAAAACAATCCTTTGACTTAGAGTTCCTAAGATTTACAATAATGCTTCGAACCTCTTGTGCATCTGTTGGATGTAAATAGAGTGATTTATGATTTATATTAATTTTCTTGGTGAAGTCATCAAAATTCATAGTTATGTTGTCTGCAGTTTGAGAGTTCTCAATTAGATTTTGTATAACATCTTGGAAAAATTGTGCAAATTTGTCTGCAGAAATGCAATTATCAGAAGAAAGTGCCTTGTTTCGGTTCTTATTTCTGCTTAGGTTGGCGTTTATGATATTCCAAGCAGTTTTTTGATATTATCTGACTCGGATATATATTTGTTATTGAGTTTTACTTTTTCCATGTGACTCGGATATATATTTGTTATTGAGTTTTACTTTTTCCATGTTGATCATGGCATGATTTTTTTTTTTATGTTCTGGTTCTTACGAAAAGGGATATCCTGTAATGTTCAGAGAACATCGTGGGAACCAAGGGAAAGAAGGTAGGAGTTGGTGTTCTTCTTAAATTTCTGGAGGTTGTATGCCTCGGGGAACACCTCCCTAGGCAATGAGTTCCAAAGCCTCGCTGTTCGTTGGATGAACGAGTCTTTGGAAAGTGATGTTCTGCAGGTCTCCAAAGTGACCACAGGGTGTGATGACTGAACTTGACGGGTTAATCTCAAGAGACTGCCAAAGCAGGACGATTGTTGATATTTCAGAAGAGCATCGCCCATGAAAATATCTATAAAATAGAGACAAATCGCCAACTTTTCTACGGTGTTCCAGACAAGTGAGCGAGTTTGTAGCGAGGCATCACCGCGAAGACGAATTGCCCTTTTTGGACAGAATCCAATAGCCTCAGGATATGTTTAGGTGCGCCTCCAAATATGGGAACAGTATTCCAGGACAGGTCGGATCTGTGCCTTATAGATCATAAGCAGCTGAGTGGGGGTGAAATAGCTCTTGGCACTGAAACAAAAAAACAAGTTTTTGGGATGCACTTTTGGCAATGGACCTCACGTGATTTTCCCAGGAAGGTTATTGCTGATAGTAATACCAAGCATCGATATGGATGACTTCAGTGGTATGGTTACTCCTGACAAAGTTATGTTAGGGCACAGTGAGATCGGCTTTTCTAGAGAAAAGACATGCTTGTGTTTTGTTTGCATTGAATTCTACCAAGTTATTAGATCCCCACTCGAGAATTGTTGCTAAGTCCATATTTATATTATTAACATTTCTTCCTCGTTCATTTCTGGTTTCACGGGCTGATATAGGGCCCTGGAAGGAAAGCGTATGGAGGGTACTATCATCGGCAAAGCTTGTACTGGACATGAAGTTGTTTCAACAGTCGTTGATGTGAAGTAGAGAAATAGTGTTGGTGGGGAATAGATCCTTGCGGAACACCAGTATTTATGAGTAGAGTGTCAGATGAAACTCCATCGACCACTACATGGAGAGACCTGTTTGAGAGAAAACTAGCAAGCAGAGAACACAGCTGAGGGGCAAGCCATAAGACGGAAGCTTGGCAGGAGTCCCTGGTGCCAAACTCGATCGACCTTGGAGATATCTAATGCCACAGCTAAAGTTTCTCCATACTTTTCAATAGATAGCTGCCATATATGTGAGACGTAAGCGAGTAGGTCACCAGTTGATCTCTGATGGCGGAAGCCATATTGCCTATCGTTGACAATTCCTGAGTCTTCCAGATATTTCATGAGCTCGATGTTGATGGCTTTTTCCATGACCTTTGAGATAATAGATAGCAGTGCGATAGGTCTGTAGTAGTTGCTAGGTAGGGCCTTTTCGCCTTTTTTAGGGACTGACTGTACTCTTGCAATTTTCCAATTTTACGGAAATACCCCCAAATTGTAAGAGTGGTTGAACAACTTGAAACGAACAGGTGTTAGTTCGGGGCACATTTCTTGAGAACAATCGGCGGGATTCCGTCAGATCCACAGGCTTTGTTGGTGTTGAGACCCAGCAAAATCTTTCTGATAGTACGTTGGCGAAAGCTGATCTCGGGCATGTGACTGTCAATAGGTGTAATGTTCGGGGGTTGTTTTCCCGATGAATCCAGAGTGGAATTTCCAGCAAATAGGTGCGCAATTATACTCTTTTCTTAAAAATCTCAATAGTTCAAAACTAGCTTTAGATTTGGTAACGTTAAACATTGTCTGTGCTGCATCTAGTTTGGATTTAAGATATTTGAATTTCTGGGTGTTTGCAATATTCGTGATGTGGCTGTTCCCTCCTACACTTATTTCTTTCTCAGGAAAATTGCGTAAATAAATCTCTGATAGAGTATTTGTGATAGTTTGGGCCTGATCCTCAATGTTAATATGGCACAATTTCCAATTTGTTTGAAGAACTTCGGTTTTAAAGTTGTCAATAGCTTTTCTAGTCATAGGACTGACAGACAAATCTACTATTTACAGCTTTTACTGAATGATTGACTTTTAGAATTATGCCCTTATGATCTGACATAAAAGGTTCCACTACCTTTAAAATAAAAGTACTTGTATTTAAGTTAGTGAATAAATTGTCTACTCTAGTACTACTGGTCTCAGTGACTCTGGTGTCAGTGAAGACCTTTCAGCCAGATCATAGGATGAAAATATGTTTCTGAAGTCCCTAACTGGTTATCATTAGTTTTAAAATTGAAATTAAAATCACCTACTACAATAACTTTAGAGTTATTACTAAGCTTTTCCTCTAGAAGTGCTTCTAATTTATTTAAATATAGTTCACTGTTGCCACTTGGAGAAGCGGTAAAGTAGAGACAATAACAGTACCATTTTTACAAACCGACAACATGCAAATTCGGATCGATATCAGTACACAGATCTTCAACATTTATAGGTTTGAGGCGTATATCATTTCTGGCGAAAATGCTTACACCTCCATGTGCATGAGATTTTCTGTTGTAGTTTGAGATCATTTTAAAGTCGGATAAGATTACAGTTTCATCTTTTTGAAGCCAAGTCTCAGTGAGTGCAAGAATGTGTATGTTGTGCTTATGTAATTGTAATAATCTTTATTTTGAGATTTAAAGAAATTTAACATACGATTTTTTTTTGTTTTATATAGGTTGATTTAACGTGATCACTTTATCTGTTCGGCGTGTCGACTATAAACATCTGATTGAATATTTTATTCTAATACCTTGAAAACTGTACATTTCAACGAAAATCTCTCAGTTCTTGATACATTTTTGAAATTATGACCAGAACTGGATAAAAAACATAACTTTTATATTTTCTTATTGACAACTGATCTGGTAAACAACTGCAACAATTTTTTGAAGAATCTTACTTTCTTTCATGTAATGTGAAGTGATTTCAAAAAAGGAGTGTGTAAACTTAGAATTATTTTTCTTTGTTATGGAAAAAATTTTTCATGTTTCTTTTGAAATTACTACATTCAATAGGGAATTTGACATTTGAGAAAATGTCCTCATTACTTGGCAATTTTTACCACCCAAATTTGAAATGAAATTAATCAAGCTTCAATTAACAGAAATATGAGGGTGATTACATAGAAGTGAAATGCGCTGTATGTATCTACAGTTATTACTTAATAACAAAATTTGACAAAAAAGTTCTTATGAAAATTATAGTAACACATTTAACACACTACCAATGCCCTTCTGCCATTTATTCGAACATTGCAAAAAGTTTCAACAATGTAGTGAGTTCCTCGTAAAAATTATCTCTTCCTTCAATAAATTAAATTCCAACCTTAGTATAAAACACAATTTAATTTCATATTATAATCATTGAAATATTTATTTCAGGCTATGGAAGATTAGCGGACTTGAACCCCATGGCGCTAAGGGGAAAATATTTATGTAGCAAACATTTTGCTATTGAGCAGGCGATGTTGAAGAGATTGCCAACTGATGCCATACCTACCAAATATATATCTGAATCAAGTAGTGCTGAGTCCAATGTTGAAGCTGAGAATAGTCCATTATTACATATGGGCCAGCAGAGTAGTAGTAGTACTAGTGACGAATATTTGAAAGAAATCCAGAACTTACCAATAGAAGAAATAAAAAAGAAACGGACTGCTGAAGGAGAAATTGTAAAACTAAAATTAGAGAATGAAAAACTGAGGAAGAAAACTAATAACTTACAAACGCAGCTGAACAGTGCTAAAAAGAAAATTATGAAAATAAGTTGTCAGCAAAAAATATTTTTAAAGATTCTCCTACAATATTTTCAAAATGTTTAGTAAATATGCAGTTAAAACATAAAGTACGTTCTCCATGGACATCTGCCGAGAAAAAGACAGAATTACCACATTTAATATTTCATCAATCAATCAATCAATCAATATACTTTTTAAAATTTTGGAAATTAATTAAAAAATAGATAAATAAACAAATACAATAGTAAAACATGTAAAATATGTAAAATAAAATAATAGTTTTTTTTGTCATATATGCTAATTGATGTTATAATCCAAGGCAGTACAAATGTATTAAATTAAAAGGAATCAGCATAAAATTCTTCCAAGGTATAGTATGGTCGGCTACATAGCAAGAAGTAAACAGCCTTTTTAAATTTATCCACAGTGTTAATCTCTCTAACGTAATCAGGTAAGTGATTGTACATCTTGCAGCCATTGTAAATAATGGAGTCCTTTACTAAAGTTGAGTTTGGTCTGTGTAAGTTGATACTATTCTCCTTGAGTGTAGGATAACGGTTAACCGTACTGAATTTATTCATGTGTTTTTGATTAGACAAACTGTCTCCGCAATGAAAATGGCAATAACAGTATGCAACTTATGTAGGACAAAAAGTCGTTTGCAAGGATCCGTGCCTTGCTTTAGAAATATATCTAATTGCTCTTTTTGTGAAGTCAAGATGTTTTGCAGGATCTTATTATTGGAAACACCCCAAAACGGCGTGTAGTATCTCAGATGGGACTCAATCAATGCGTGGTATACTATTTATGCTGCTGAAGAACATAGTTCATATGACACCCTTCTTACAGCAAAACAACAAGAGGCCAGTTTTTGTTTAGGTTAATTGCATGCTCTTCAAATTTCAGAATTGTTAATGATCACCCCTAGAAACTTTGTGTTGTTAACGCCTCTATGTAACCATTTTCTAGTTCGACATTACCAAGATCGCACTTAAAGTATAGCATGTTGTTTTTTTTTACATTAAGGGCAAGAAGGTTAGAGTCACACCAACTTTTTACTTTGCTCATGTCGCAGTTGATTTTCCTTTCCAGGTCAATTTTATTTTTGTCATGCCATAATATTTTGCCATGTTTATATTATTAGTATTATTATTTATGACATTGTGTTTGTTACAAGAATTCTATTCTTAAACAATAAACATATTATTATTATTATTATCATTGTATTACAAAAGTCCGTCAGCATATGTATATCTCAGACAGAAAGGTATTATACTTCCTGCTGTTTCAACTATCAAAAAATGGTTGGGAAATTTCAATTGTCTCCCAGGATTCAACAAAAGGATTTTCAACCAGATATCTGTGAATTCAAAAACTATGAAGCCATCTGAACGATTATGTATAGTTATGTTTGATGAAATGAACGAAAATTGGACTACAATAAAAAAAATTGACATGATTGAGGTTTGCCGATTTAGAATTTTTGGAAGAAAATCAGTTCCAGATAATCAAGCATTACTGGTTATGACCGGAATTTATTCTTAATGGAAAATTCCAGTTGCATATTTTGTTTCTGAGGGTGGTGTTAGTGCCAAAGAATTAACAGACATAGTTTTGGATAGTTTTAAAAAATTAGAAATGTCAAACTTAAATCCAATTGGAGTTGTTTGTGATGTCTCTAAAGTAAATCAACAGTTCTACTGTAACTTGGGGGTCACAGTCAAAAAGCCTTATTTCTTCTTGGATGAAAAGAAGTATTTTGCATTTTATGATGTTCCACATTTGTTGAAGTGCCTGAGAAATAATTTATTGAACATAATTTTGTGTATAATGGAAAATTTATACAATTTTCTGATATTAAGAAAGTGTATGCTATCAATAATAGTAGTCAAACAGGAAAGTGTCTACTGAAACTAACTGATAAACATATGAACCCAAATGCTTTTGAAAAATTGAGTGTGAAATTAGCAGCTCAGCTGTTCAGTCATAGTGTAGCAATTGCAATTAAAGTAGCTCTCAGAAGTGGAGAACTTGTTTCTACAACAGGGGAAAACACTTGTTATTTTATAAACACAGTAAACAATTTGTTTGATGCTCTGAACAGCAATTCATTCAAAAACGCAAATCCTTACAATCGGTCATTGAGTGATAAACATTCTTCAGTGTTGGAAGGCAATAAATACCGGCTATAACTTAATAGAAAATTTATATAAAATAAATTAAAAAAATCAGACATATAGACCTCCAAGTTTCAATGGTTTCTTACAAACTATTAATGCTGTTGAAATGTTTTATGAAAATCAAAAAATGAATGGTTTAACATTTCTATTCACGGGCAGGCTTATACAAGATCCCCTTGAAAACCAATTTTCTATTTATAGGCAAAAGGGGGGCTACAATAGAAATCCCACAGTGAGGACATTTCGAGCTGCCTTCAAATTGAATTTGGTCACTAATTTGATTAGGCCAGCAATTAATGCTAATTCAGGAACGAATATTGATGATGATGAGAATATCTTAAACATGGGGATAATAGAACCGATGTTTCCAAGGATTTATTGTGTAAGGAGGAAGATGACTTAAACAGCGGTGATTCACTTTCTGATTCAGATTATCCATGTACCAGTGTCTCCTTGAATTACAATTTGAAATTCAATTTATAAAACTGTTCTTCCACATATTTTGCAGGATATTTGATAAGAAAATGTTTCATGAAATACAAATGTGTCTTGAAGGAAGTGAAAATCTTGAAAGTAACGACAAATTACTAATTTTCTATAAAAAATATGATTTGGATAAGGAAAATGCACTCAAAACTCCTACTGACTAAATGAAAATTTTCACCAAAATTAGTATGAATATCTTCAGTGACAATATCTCAAAAAATTAACTGAAAAATTATGAAACGTTTGAACAAAATTATAAATGACATTTGCAGGAAAAATTTCCAGATTGGAAAAATGTTGAAGAATCCTGCCTCGAACATAGATCCTATATTTTGGAATTATTGATAAGAACATTAGTATTCAAATATTGCAAAACTATTTCTAATACGATGAAAACTCTCAAAGGAACAAAAAATGTAAAATTATCAATATTGCAGCACAATTAGTACATTTAAAATGTATGTGAATAAAATATGTGTATATATGTAAATAAAATGTATGTTTCCTTGAAACCCTTGTTTTTTCACTCATTTCAAGCTATCTCTGAGGTAAAGTGAAACCAATGCAGACATTTGAAAAATGTGAACCTGGTGTCAACAGATTCACTAGCATCCCATTTTCAATCCTTCATTTTAAAGATATTTGGTGGGTTCGATGTACATGCTGTACAGCATACAAAATATTTTGATATATTAGTCATATTTTAGCACTTCTGGTTTCAATGGAAATATACCTATTAGACAAAACGTTGCATATAAAAACTGGCAAGTGACAAAAATTATAACATTTTATTCCGATTATATTAGTTCTTCAACGAGGAGACCATCTAAAGATGAACTCGTCCGCCATCTTGAATTTATGAATTTTGAAAATAAATTCATAATCTTCCGACCCCAAAAACCCCCACATACCAATTTTGATTATAATCGCACCATAATCACAAAACTCGTCCGCCATCTTGAATATATGAATTTTGATAAAAATTCATAATCTTCGACTCCGAAAACCTCCACATACCATTTTGAATAGAATGGGACCATAATCACAGAGATCGTCGGCCATCTTGGACCCGCGATTTTGAGTTTATTAATTTTGACAAAAAATATGCATAATCTCCAACCCCGAAAACCCCCTCTTAACAATTTTGAATCGAATCTGACCATAAACACAAATCTCGTCCGCCATATCTAGAAGCCGTCATTTTGTTTTTTCGCTAGCAAAATTTCCTTAATGCATTGTCACGGGAACTATGCCAAATTTCACGTTAATCGGACAACTAGAAGTGTGACAATTTTAACTTGTAAGATTTGATTACACACATGGGACAGGTGAAAGTTAATGAAAGCTTGTAAAAATGAAATCTTTCATTGTATAGACCGGCCGATCTATAAATAAATAAATAAATGAACCCGTTTTATTATTTCCACGTTTGCTATGCAAGAATCGACTACCACTAGTTATTATCGATAGAAAATTTTAAAATAAAATACTATTTATTATAAAGAAACCATCAGTGCAAGTAGAGCTTTTGGTTTCCTCGAATTTATATCACGTTAAATGTTGTATACACCGCTGACAATATGTTGTAAATATTATGCAGTATATAAGTACCGAGCCATTTATATATCCCTGAGATATAACCTGACTTAATTTCAACTTAATGATCAATCAGTGGTATATATAGCCTCCGCAACAAGCATAATTTTACCTTGACACCTTGAACATTTGAATCTATGCCAAAATATTTACACCGATTACGATTGATTAAAATTGAATTTCAAATTTTTCTGTTCATTTAATACTATTTCCATAATTAGTATCAAATCCCTGAATCCGTTTCTGCATCAATTACGATTCATAACCACAGTTCGAATGGAGACTGAGAAGAGTTCGCAACTGTACGGGTCATTAATTTATTAGTTTATCTAAGGTTTCCTGCAGATGACGCTGGAAATCGAATCCAACAGTTGATGCATACTCGTCCTACTAGGTTAGTCTATATACAATGGTTGAAAGATCTTTTATTGTTTTTTCCAATATCCCTATTTTGTCCAGTAGTAGACCGTTGTTGATGTTTAGAATGTTATTTTTGTCTCTTGTTTCTTCCAGAAGTTCTTTTAAATACCTGATTTCGAGTAGTAGCCTTTCTTTTTCGCTCTCCTTTAGATGAGATTGATCTTTGTTATGGGTTTTTTCACAGCATATTACTTTGTTTTCCGATAGCACTTTCAATTGCGGGTTTCGTTTCGCGAAACTTTTGTGATACATTGCAAAACAGTTTATACAGACTTTTTTTTACAACACATTTTTTGCTTTCACAGCACTTCATAAACTCTTCATTTTCTGTTTTTTCGGAGCCGTCCGACAACACATCCTCACTGTCGGCTATCAAAAATATGAATAAATACCTATTATACCCTTTTTGGCATCAAGCCGCCGCTGGTCACAATTGTTGAAACAAGAATATCTTAAAAAGGGCTTGATTTGGGTATAGGGAAATTTAAGCGCACTTTCACCTTATTTTTAAATTACAAGTAAGTAGTCATACCATTTTAACAATTTTGTCATTTTTGAGCATCCTGTATATTTGTAATTATGTTCATCTAAGATATTAATATTTAGGATGAATTAAGCAAATCAAACCCATCCCTAAATATTCGAAATTGAGAAATGTGACTATGAAATACAGCTGAAGAAATCAAATGTAGAAAAATTCAGAGTTTTAAGAATAAAACTTATAATTCTTGGTGACCAATTGTTGAAAATATTCAAATGTGAAATGATATACCTATTTGTACCGACGAATTCCACAAATTTTTCAGTTGTCCTGTGGAAATAAATGTTATTATCTTAAATATCTCAAAAATATTTTGATACATGTTTTCAAAATTGCAAATCAACCATTTTCAATAATAGACGTTGATTTCATCAATATTTGAAATAGCCATACATAATTCGTTATTGGTATTTTTATTTTGTCCACCTTAAAATAATTACAAATTTTTTTATTTTCAGATCATAAGAAATTTTCAACTTGAATGGGTTGGAACTACTCTGGATTCAAAATCACTACTCATCAACAAGCCTGATGGACCAATCTTCTTGAATTTCTGTGAAAGGCCATCCTAAAGATAGAGCTGAATTTGTTCATCAATTTATAGTTTTTGGCATTGGCAGTTGCAATGGTCAATGATCTCAATCTAAAATTACCCCACATACGAAGAGGACTCTCCAATCGTGAATATAACATATTCTATATTTTTACTGAGATGATTTTATAATTTGTTTATTTTGAATACATAATTAATTTTCACCGAAGTGCAGTATTCTTTGCAAATAATAGGTGTCTTGATATGTATTGAATTATTGAAATAGTTTTTTGATTGGTTGGAGAGAACAGAAAACATTAGGGTTGGGAAATGTATAAGGAAAGAAGATATTTATTAACATTATTCTTGAATATATGGAGGTTGTAGTCATTAGAAAAAAACAATAGTTATAATGTGGCTTAACATTATTGTTAATTAAGTACCAGTTTCTGTTCTGAGTATAACTGGAGATAAAAATACCAGGTCTGAGAATCTAAAAGTGGACTCAACCAAGTGACTTGTTGGCAAACAGAAGCAGGTGGCACATCTATTCTCAAAATTTAATGATATTTATGAATACATTTCATGGCCCAAACAGGCAGTAGGCCCAATTACAAGACAGTGTGTACAATATTTGCGCTAGAAGTAAAATGATAAACATTGAGAAAATTAATTCATTACCAAAAAAGAAATACTTTGTTTGGTGAAAGATTCATATTTTTTGGAAATAAAATATTTTTGATTTCATATTTGGATACGTGTGAAGGTGATGAATATAGACTATAACTTCCAGAAAAACATTATTGCATATTGCGAATATTGGAGATTTATATTTTTTAAGGTAGTACTGCCACGAGACAAAAATATTATTTTTGACGGAATCGAAACATTTCAGAGGACTTTTCGATTTGAAACGCGAAAAAAAAATTTTTTGAAGGGGGAGCCCACCCAATCGACTCTAGAAAATTTCTTTGTTATAGAAAGTCGGCGACTCAAAAACTTGATATCCCCGAAAAGCGCAGCAAAAAAAAAATTTCAGACCCGGGCCCCCCCCTCACTAGAAATTATACGTCATGGGAAAAAATTATCGTTTTTCGATAAAACTTCAATGGACTTTTTTGTAGTACTCTTTTGAACTTTTGGGGGGGGGGGAGGGGGTATCGTTAAAATTGATAGGGTCAACTAGGAGAAGGAGTTGGGGTCAACTGGGAGGAGTTTTTTTTTTTCGCGTTCAGACTTTCAAATGGTTTCATGGTACAATTTGCATTTCTCTATGACCCCCCCTTCTTTAGGCTGTGCGCGTTACCGTGGACTATTTTGAATTACGAGAGTAGTTTTGATTATATCTGTCAAACTAGATGGTCAATCACTTTGTTTTTTTTTTCACAATATCTGTGATATCCTGCTCTAGCTCCTCCTTGTTTTTCACAAACTTCTTAGTTTTAGTACTAACGGTAGAATTAATAATGTGCTGTTTGCCTATGCATGGTCCATATGTTACGTGTTAATTAGACTTAATTAGGGTTGGGGGAAATTTTAAAATTTTATAGGGTGTTGTTCACATGTTAAGCAATACGTATGCCAAATTTAATAATTTCCTAATTCAACTGTCTTTGGCGGTACTACCTTAAATCTTAGTATAGGTGACTGAAAATATTGTTCATGTCTACAACTAATTCTTGGCATTTAAAAACTTAGTTGAGAAAGTATGTTGGGTGAAACGTTGAGATTATTTTTTATTGAATTGAAGTTAAAATCTTGAAAAATGCTTCTGTTTGAAACATTATGAAGTAATTTCGACTTTGACTTTGGATAGTTTGTATTTTACATTTCATTTGATAGCATGTTTTCTTGAGGACAGTTTCAGTGGCTGCTTTCCACTGATGTTTTGTATGGTGTTTCTAGATAGTGTGAAATTCAAACGGAAGCCTTGGGGAGGAAAGTTGATTCATTTCGCTAAATTCTACATGGAAATCAATACCAAGAGATCTTGGATTTAATAAAAATATTGAATTGCTTTTTTGTAATTTTCAAATTGAAAGAATACCTTCACTTAAAACATATGGTTGCTAGGCTTGGTATTATCTACATGATTGCTCCAGGTGAGCAGAATTCCTGAAAGTCTTGTGTCAGAAATTTGTCCAGAATCGACCTGTTATTCAATTTCACCAAGTACCTGCTATCTGAAGGAATATTTCTGGTAATAAAACTAACGATTTGAGTTTCGGGGGTATTAAAAGTTAATCCATTCAGAAGACACCAGTCTGAGAGTTGGGTATGGTTTCTTCAGATTCAACTGAATTGGTATCATCTGCGTAGATAATCACTGTATAAGCAGATGAACAATAAAAACTGGAATATTGTTATTGAATACAATGAACAAGGACTGATCCTTGTGGTATTTGTCTAAAATATGCAATTTCAAATCATATGTTCAAGAATACTTTCTGACCTCATGTTCAAGAATACTTTCTGACCACAATCCTCGAGGTATATGGCTACCCAGTTCAATGCCGGTCATCTTACACCATAATTTATCTAGCAATAGTTCATGGTCAACCAGCAATGTCTTACCCACGTCAAATAATAATGCTGTTTCACTAGCACATCAATGGTAGTTAATTTGTTTTGAACATATTTTGATTTGAACTGAACAAGTTGAAATTTACAAAATCTTTGTGTAGTGAATATAGTAGCAGTTTATTCACCTTCCTTCTAGTAAGGCAGTTATTCAGTATGAACCACAATTTCGCCTTTTTGTAAATAGGCAGAATTTTTGTTATTTTCAATACAAGGGAAATGTCATTTAGTGCTTAAGAGATTAGGTCAGCAACTTCAGTATTATGCGACCCAGTACCTCACAATACCTTCAAATAGGCATCTTCTTAAATATCTTCTCAGTGATTCATTCGATTTAATAGTTAGAATTGGTGTTTCATTGTACTTGCTGATTGTTTGGTGAGCCTAGAACTAACACTCGAGAAATAATCACCAATAGGTTGAATATTGACAATTTCACTAGCCTCACTATCTAACAAATTATATCACCTTCAGGACTATGTTAGGATTCTGATTAATGTATTTCAACATTATTTCACTTTGTTATCTCTAGAAATGTATTATATAAAATTCATTTTTATATAGTTTTCTTCTTGTTTTTCTGGTATTTTTTTTAAACAGATCCATTTCAAATATTGTTCATGAGAAACTTGCTGAACATCGCTTTATCAGAAATAATTTCTTATCCCAGGTCAAAATAACTCTAAAATGCCCTATTATCTGAACTACGGTGATAAAAATATAGGATGTAATAAATTGGGGAGATATTTTTTTTACTCTTTGGAGGACCGCAATGTAATAATCAGACTCATAAATAACAATAAAACCTGTCATCACGAACTATTATTAGGCTGATGGCCATGTATGGGGTAAAACATCATCCACAAGGTGGATATACAAAGCCAGAAATTTTTTATTCACTTGTTTCAGTTAACTCATTCCACAGCCTTCCATTCAAGTTCGATGTACCAACTTCAAATACTCGACGTAGTCAGAGTAACATTAAGTCTTAACGATCAAATATAAATAATTGAAATGTATAATTAACAGTATTATAAAAATATGAACGGAAAATGTTTTATCTAGAATCAGTACTCGTTAAGGAAAACTCTGTATTTGATTACTAAAAATAATAACTAAAGAAAATATTGAAGAAATTAATAATTAAAATGAGAATTAGAAATTTTTTGATAAAAATATTGTGTGGGAAATCCAGAATCTGTGGCAACAGGGTAAGCGTTTAATTTTTGTGTTTTGTATTACTTTGGCATATTAGACCTTTTCCAACTATTATTAAATTGAATGGGTTATTCAATTTTCTACGAAATCTCTATCAAAAGTGATGTTTTTTTTGAAATTTTGATCACATATTTTTTGTCAAATCAAAAATTAAATTAACCTTGACTTTTGAATTACTCTATAGACTTCCATCACTGCGAAATAAATTCCGAAATATTTTGACTTATTGTTGTTTTGACTCTATACCTAGAATTATTTTACAGTTTTTATTATTGATTCAAATTAAATCTATATCCAGTTTGTGTAAAGAATTACAAATAATTATGAATCATTCCTACAGTTTCGTTGAATGATACTTGCTTATCCAACAATTATTATTTTTTCATTATTGTTTTATTTTACTCATTTAATAGAGTCTCAGACATTTTGAACTAGAGTAGGTATAAGCCTTTGACTTACATAAAGTATAAAACTTTTCTTACAATTGATTTGGAATGATACTTGTTCATTCATCATAGTTGCCCTAATTATTTAGATTGTTAAATTAATAAAGTATTAGATATGATATGCAGGTGGTTGGAAAAAGCTGAATTTATTTTATAACTAGTTTAGACAGATTATTTAATATGAAAAATTGTTGTTTATCTTAACGTCATTTTTGTAATTGTTAGATTCTTCAAATCTCAGTTCCTCTATACAGGGTCTTTAGATATTGATACAACTTACTGTTAGTTGTGACGCAATTATTATTCAGATTGTAGTCCATTATTTGGAGCATGTATTTAGTACTATGGAAGTTGTATGGATTAGATTGTCATACCATACAGTGAGATTTTTTTAAAATTTTTTATTACTATAGTTTGTTTTTATAAGTGCTCCAATTATTTGCATAGTATCCTCAACTGGATTGGCGAGGTACACAATTTGAACGATTCCAGCTCTCTAAAAATTTATAAAATGTATATATTGGGAGGATGATTCTTATCTGCCGCTCGATATTCGTCAGTGAGTTTTTATAAATTATAAACACCCAGTATAGCCGTTCATAAACTTGGTAACAATATCGTAACCAACAAAAATGAAGTATGCAGGGCCGGTTCATATCAATGATTAGTCAGTTGTGGGGTTTTTAATTCTACAATGATTCCCTGTACGGGGTCTATCAATGGTGTCAGTAAGTGTGGTCTAAATTGTGAAAAATTAATGTAAATATATCGTTTTCCACAAATAGTGTCAGATCGTGAGTTTTAAAGTGTGGAAAATGAAGGTGAAATCACATTTATACCAACCTAATCTTACCAAAATACTTATACAAGCAAATATTAAAGCATACAGTGTTGAGCAAGTGAAGTAAATAGCAGTTATTGATACCAAACAGAAATAAGAAATTTAATTTTGAATAATAATCGAAATTTAGTGCTGTTTTTTAACGCGAATTATTAAACAAAGTGAACATGGTTACTCCACCAGCAACGCCGTCAACAACTACTACTCAGTCAGAACCGGTAGAACAGAATTTTATACCAACTATATGCAATGACAGTATTTATTCAATGAAACTTTAGTCATGTATTACAAAACACGCATTTTTTTTTAATTATTTTGTAAAATAAAACTACAAAATACAGTAATTTGTTATGATATGTTGAACACCAATCAGAGCAAATGACGTCACTTTTGAGTAAACAGCACTGGTTGTTATCCTGTGATTTTATTAACAGTTCAATTTTGTTTCACAGAGTTGTTTAAGTTTTGTGGTGTTATTAAAAGGAAAGTGACATTGGTTTCGTGCACATTTGGCAGATGGTCGATATTGGAGGTAAAACAACTTCACATTTCCTATTGTTAAAGAACGTTTATTCGAAATTTTCACTGTTTTTATTGTGTTATGAGTGAAATATTGTGACAATGGACCTGACAAAATATTATTCCAGTTTAGATTATGTTAACCGGGACCAGTATAAAGAGAAAACAATTTCTTGTATTTCACAACAGCACAATATGAAGGCATGATCATCTACGAATTGAACCATAACATATGTGATGAAATATACTATTTGTTATGAATTGAGCCAAGAATATATAATTCCTTTATTTTAGTTATATGAACTAATACAAATTATCATTTAAAGAATACACATTAAATTTGGTCATATAAAATAAAACTAATAATAGACATGTCACTCATAAAACTACACATTAAAATTTGGTCATATAAAATAAAGTAAAACCAATACAGCCATTCCACTCATAAAAACTACACATTAAAATCAGTTGAAGAGAAGGGGGAAACATAAGTATACCTGTGCAGAATATTGAAATAGAATTACTAAGAAAAATTCTTTTTTCAAGCTCCAGCACTAGGAGAGTGAAGAAAAATTTTTTTAAGTTCTGTTTGAACTTGTTCAAGGAATCTGAGGATTTGATTTCTAGGGGCAGCTGATTGAATCTCTTCAGGCCTTTGAAAAATACAGAAGTTTGTGTATGACTCTTTGCCACCAGTGGAATGTGGAAATCATTTCATGATCTTGTATTGTGGGTATGCACATCAGAATTGTAATTGACAATATTTCTCAAATAGCTTGGAGCAGTACCTGATTTGATCTTAAATATAAATATCAGGGTATTATACTCAAAGAAGCCATCTATTGACAACCACTGCATTTCCTTTAACATATGCCCAATGTGTGTTCTCTTTGAGCATGTGAGTATGATTCTCATAGCTCGATTTTGAAGTTTCCTAAATCTGGACATTTCATTTTGATTGAGCAGGTAAAGTATTGTGGAACAGTAGGTAAAATGAGGTAATATCAGGGTGTTGAACAGAATAGTTTTGGCCCATCTTGTCAGAAAAGTAGAACATCTTTGTAAGTAGTTGATTTTATATGAAATGATTTTGATTAAATTGTTTGCATGTTCTTTAAATTTGAGCTGTCTATCTATAATTACTCCTAAATATTTAAATTTCTGTACCATTTCAATTGACTCGTCACTTACAGTAATATTTAGCTGACTCTCGCAAAACAATCTAATTATTTTCGTTGCTGATTATCATAAATTTGGTTTTTTGTGTGTTTATCTTCAATTGGTTAGAGGAACACCATTTATTGATATTTTCCAAAGTAGTGTTAAGTGTTGTTACCAACTCTTCATTATCTAAACATGTAAAATATATGAGGGTATCATCGGCGAATAGATGTATGGAACAATGTCCAGCTGCACTCACTATGTCGTCAACATATAAAAGAAATAACAGTGGACCTAAAACACTACCCTGTGGAACCCCTATGTCATTTTCGATTTCAAAAGACATCATTTTATTCATTGTTACTTTCTGTTTCCTATTATTAAGTAATTATTGATCCACTCCAAAGCTCTACCTTTCACTCCAATACTCTCTATCTTTTTTAATAATCTCCCCCTATCTATTGTTTCAAACGCCCTTTTTAAATCTAAAAACACCGCCCCTGTAACAAGATTCTTATCTAGATTACTCTTCCAGTCGTTCAAAACACATTGTATTGCAGTTTCACAGCTATATTTCCCTCAAAATCCTGATTGCACACAGTTTATAATGTTGTTTGTCTCTATAAACTCTAATAGTTGTTCATATACTACTTTCTCTATAATCTTCTCAGGACAACTGAGCATATTGATGGGAGCTAGTCAATGGCTCTGTGAGAGTTGCTTACTTTTGGGACTGGCACAATAATTGATATTTTTAGTTCATCTGGTACCTTGCATTCTAAAAGAGATGTGTTTATTAAATTAACAAGTGGCAGAGCTAAGTTATTAAAACATTTCTTTATAATTTCTATGTTTATGTCATCTGAGCCTTTTTTATAAAGCTTCTAAGAATATGTTCTGATGTCTAGGTAAAACAGGAAAATCTGGACCAGAATCATAAAATTTTTAATAAGCTTAAAGTTTCTAAGAATATGTTCTGATGTCTAGGTAAAACAGGAAAATCTGGACCAGAATCACAATGTTGTTAATAATTGTTCTTATACTTGTTATGTAATAAGAGTTTAAATAGTCCGGCATTATATTTGGGTCTGAAATAATTTCATCATCAATTTCGAGCTGAAAAAAAATTATTGTTTTTATTTTCTTTAGGAAGTAGTGAGTTCAATATTTTCCACAGTTCCCTAGAATTATTCCTATTTTCTGCGATACTGTTTTCAAAATGGTTCCGTTTTTCCTTGCACAACAACAGCAATATTTCTTTTTTGTTTGTATATCTCCATATTTTCCGGTGTTCTGTTACTTACGAACTGTTTATAACATTTATCTCTAGTGCTCGTCGCATCTTTAACTCTGTCATTCCACCATTCTTTATATTTCGGATATATTTTAATTTTTTTCTTAGGGGCAATTTCATTAAGAATATTTATTATATTAGAATGAAAATGTAAATATTTTTGATTTATATCAGGCAGGTTATACTTCCAATTTACGAGGGACAATTTATAATTGATGTTGTCATAATCGATATTTCTACCTCAATCAATCAATCAATCAATCATGCTTTATTGTCAGAAGATACAAAAATCTCATAGACAAAGCGATAAATAATGATTATAGCATATAAATGAACTCCTATAAACATAAAAATATATAAGCAAATTTGAGCACATATACAGACATATAGTTATATACATATATACTAAGGGTCAAAATGTAATAAACATAGAACATATAATATAAGACAATTTCTTCACATTGTCTGGTCATAAAAAATGATTGATGATGATGATGATGATTATATTGAACTGAACAAGCATAAATATATAAAATATAAATATAAAATAATTTTAATTATAGGTTTGTAAAATAAGATATACATACAGTTATTACTCACAATATTTGACTAGTTTGACTATGATACTTCAACTTACTGAATCTAGGAAGAATTCTTCCAGTGTATAATAGGCCTTCTCAACCAAAAGCTTATTTACTTCTTTTTTGAATTTATTGAGATCCCGAATCTCCCTTATTCTTAATGGCAGGTGGTTATAGATTTTTCTACTTTGGTAGATGAGCGACTTCTGAGTAAGAGCAGATGAAGGTTTCAAAAGAGAAATCTGATTAGGGCGACGGGTACTATATGAGGGGGAGCAAACTAATATGTTCTTGTATTTTTTATGCAGAAGGCATGCCGTTTCTATTATAAAAATACAAACCAGAGTTAAAATTTTTTGTTTTGAAAATAGTGGACTGACAAGAGTCCGGTACTTGGCTTTACATATATATCTCATTGCCCGTTTCTGTAGCAAGAAGACCATGTTGAATCGGTTTTGAACACATACCCCAGAAGGAAATGCCATAAGAAGGTGTGACTCTATCGAGTGAAAAATATACCTGTCTGGCATTTGTGATGCACAGCTCATTTGATACAATTCTGACTGCATAACAGCCTGAAGCTAGTTTCTTGACAATTGACTAATATGACCTTCAAAAGCTAATTTGTGCATCGATATGTAGTCCTAAAAATTTAATGTCAGAGACATTGGGGATAACTTCATCAGCTAGATTGACATCATCATTTAGAGTACATTTGAATGATACAATGTTTGTTTTCCTGATGTTGAACGATAAAAGATTGGCATCACACCACTCTTTCACTTTCTCTATATCCAGCTTATACGTTATGAAGCTCTGCCTATTCTTGTTATGACATAGTATCGTCGTGTCATCTGCAAACATTGTAAATTTTCCTTTAATGTCCACTTCAGTTAAATCATTTACATATATCAAAAGAGCAGTGGTCCCAGTACCGATCCCTGTGGTACACCACATCTCACTATGCCTTCTCTTGAACCTGTCCCATTTAGCAGCACTGTCTGACGACGGTCAGCAAATACGAACTGAACCATGTCAGTGCAGTACCTCTAAAACCATAGCGTTCCAGCTTTGGAGGAGTATCTCATGATTCACACAATTAGCCTTTGTTAAGTCACAGAATACTGCAGCCCAAGCGTCTTGGTCATTTAGATTTAGATAAAGAGTTTCCAGAAACGAGAATATGGCATCCTGTGTACTTTTTGATGATTGAAACCCGAACTGGTTGGAATTCAAAATATTATGTTTTTTAAGGAAAACTATCACCCTTTTTTTTACAAGTTTCTCAATTAACTTCGAAAAACTGGGTAACAATGATATTGGCCTGAAGTTTGCAGGCAAATCATAATCTCCGCCTTTGTGCAGAGGAATTACTGTGGCCATTTTTAGGAATGAGGGGAACTCCCCTCGAGAGAAGGAAATATTTATTGTTTCTGCCAGGATCATAAGTGCATTTTCAGGAAGTTGTTCCATTAATTTCAGGGAAATGTCATCCCAATCAGAGGAAGTTTTTTTCTTCGATTCAGCAAAGATACCCTTGATTTCCTGTATATCAGTTGGTATGAGAAAGAAAGTTTCAGGCACCCCTGTTTCGCTGAGGTAGGTCAATGGATCTTTTGTGGCATTAATTGATTTTTGCAGTTGCTCTGCTATTGAACAGTAAAAAGTGTTCAATTCGTCTGAGCTCAATTGTGTTTGTACATTAACAGCAGCTTGTTTTTTTCCCCTCAAATCGTTTATGATTTTCCAGGTTTCTCTTTGATTATTTTGCGAATGAGCTATTCTGTTTTCATAATACATATTTTTTGCAGCCCTAATCGTCCTTCTGTAGGTATTTCTATATTTTATTATAAAAAGTTAGGAAATTTATACTGTCAATTCATTATATATTTTCTGATCTGATGCAAGGAGCGCATATTTTTTGCCAAATTTTTAAGGCCCTTAGTGAACCAGGGTTTTTATTTTTTAGTTTTCTAATAGGAAATGCCTTATTAAAATTTTCTGAAAGCAATTTATGAAATTCTCTTAGGGGGTTTTGAAGCAGAATAACACTATACCAATCTGATTCAGAACATAGTTGAGAAAACCTATTATAGTTACGTTTACTGAATATTCTACCCCTTTGGGGTTTAGTTCTTGACACTTTGGTGTCAAATGTCATATGACATATAATGGCCTCATGGTCAGATAAACCGGAATTTATAGCCCTACAGGCGACGTTGGTCAAATTGGTACAGACATAATCAATGATAGTGGTAGAAGAACTTGAAATTCTTGTTGGTGTTTCAACATGCATAAGTAAATTGAAGGAGTTTAACAAATTTGATAGTGCCTGAATATCTGGGGAAGTTTTTTGTAGATAGTTTATATTGAAGTCACCACTTAAAACAATGGATGCACTGATGGGTAGCTGAACTAAACTAAACTCTGCTCTCTATTTCCAATGGTTTTTGTTTAGTTTTAGAGGTCAAGTGGATTATTATCATATAATGATCTGTGATTCTTGACGTTTTTATAACTTTACTAATGTACTGGTCAGAACGATTAGTTATTACTAGATCTATAAGAGATCCATCATTTATATTAGGGCGTGTGTTTTCCCTAACTATATTCTCCAACCCAGCATCAATAACACATTGTTTAATTTGGTACATGCACTGCTAACAGAATTCCAGTCAATATTGAAATCTCCTGTTATAATTACAGGGCAGGTTTTATCACAAATATTTTCTTCACACCAGTTTTCAAAGACGTTTAAAAAATCAACACAGCTACTATTTGGAGATCGGTATAAACATGTAATAATAAGAACCCTACTATCAACAAGAATTTTTGTTGTTTGAAACCAATATGCCTTTTGTAAGCAAAACTTCTGACACTATTATCTTTATACTATTTCTTACATACATTAATGTTCCCCCAGTATGCCTACTATCGCTATCTGCTCTAAGAATGCAGTAGTTTTCAATATGAATCTCACTATCATAAATGTCATTAGTTAAATGAGTTTCTGATATGCAAATTATTTCAGGCCTTTTCTGCAAGACTAAATTTTGTATTTCATCAAAATGGGCTGGTAAACTTTGAGCATTGAGATATAGAAAAAAGCTGTTTTCATGTAACCTATTTTCATGGCTGTGATTATGATAATGAATTACGTGCGGACTGTCTCTAAAAAATCAATGTTTCCACTGTTCTGATGCACATACCCACCACAAGCTTCATTTGTAGATATTTGACAAACCTCTGCATAGGTACAATTAAAAAGAGCAGAAATTGACTTTTCTGGCATATTGTAAAACAACTTTTATTTCAACTATGAATAAATACAATAACAACAGATGTACTTGAATATAAACAAAATATGGATAACTGGATTTAGTTCTCCATTTCAATACTCCTCCTAGAACTAATTTTGACGTAAACCTATATTGGAAGTGCAAAATGAATGCTTCGTAAAAGTCACGGGTTTCGTCAAGGTATCCGCTACCATCCACTCAGTTTTCATGTAATTCAACTTGATCCTTCCTTCAGATATTTTGTCACGAATAAAATGATGCTTCACATCAATGTGTTTGGTGCGCTGATAAGCATTAGTTAGGGCCAATTGCAGTGAACTTTTATTATCACCGTTAATAATGATGCACTGGCCGGTGTCTCGAATCAGCCCATTTTCTAATTCTTTCAACCACAATCCTTCTTGAACGGCAACAGTCAAAGACATATACTCCGCTTCAGTTGTGGAAAGTGCAACCGTGGGTTGCTTTCTTGAACTCCTGGAAATGGCTCCTCCTTGCATCAGGAACACGTAGCCTGTTGTCGATCGCCTATCGCTGATATCATTTGCCCAGTCGGAATAACAATATCCGAGTATTTCAGAATTTCCATTTTTGGCATATGTCAGCTTGACGTCCATGGTTCCTTTTAGGTATCTGAATACCCTTTTTGCTGCTAACAAATGTGCTCTTCCAGGATTATTATTGAACCTACTCAAGGATGAAACCGCAAAACAAATATCAGGCATAGTAACTTGTGCAGCAAACATCAACGAATCTACTGCTTCCTGGTAGGGAATATTTTCCATATCTCATATCTTTCGATAATTTTTTGTTTGCGTCCAATGGTGTCTAGACAGCATTGAAATCACCCATACCAAATCGGTTCAAAACTGTCTTGAGAAACATTGATCAATTGAAACTGTACCTTAAACTGGATCTCGTGAAATTTGCATTCCAAGTACAAATCTTGCCTTTCCTAAATCTTTCATTCTGAAGTTTCGGAATAAATTTTCTTTCAGATTATCTCTCATTTTGTCATCATTGTGAAAAATCATCAAATCATCCACATAAAGTGCTACAATGAGGAATTTATCTGAATGAGTATCGAAATAAACATAGGAATCAACACATGACTGGGTTAGTCCGAATTCTTTCAACTTAGAATCCAGTTTTATGTTCCATGTTCAGGTTTCCGTATTCTTGATGACTTTCACAACGGTTCAATCCCAGAAACAACAGGACTCGGCAAGATATTTTTCTATCGATGAGCATGCGACTCCATTACATTTTCGTTACTTCCAGCAGAATCGGAGGGAAGACAATCATTTTCAGCAGATGACACATCTCTGACATCTGAAATCGCCTTCTCTTTATCTTCTGTACTCATTTCGTCTTCGAAAATATTGTTGAAAATTGTATTTTTTTCGACTGTCAATTCGAGTTTTATAGCGTTTTGACAATTCTCAAAAAATATGACATCCCTACTCGTGAGCATTTTTTTGTTTCGGGATCATACAAACGATATGCTTTAGACTGATCACTATATCCAAGCATTATACATTCTCTAGATTTTGGAACAAATTTTGTCCGTTTCTGTCTAGGAACGTGTACCATTGCTTTGCATCCAAATAATCTGAGATGTTTTAAATCGGGTTTCTTGCCGGTCCATAATTCTTCTGGAGTTGTATTTTCCAAAACACGGCTCGGAGAACGATTAATTACATAAACTGCATTTGAAACAGCCTCTGCCTAAAATTTGGTATTCAACTCGGCATCAAAAAGCATGCAGCGGGCTTTCTCCACAATGGTTCGATTCATTCGCTCCGTTACCCCATTTTGTTCTGGTGTATATGGAGCTGTAGTCTGATGATAAATTCCACTGTTGCGCAGAAAGTTTTTTAGAGCTTGATTGCAGTATTCAGTTCCATTGTCAGTTCGCAGTATTTTCATCTTCAACCCGGTTTGGTTTTCGGCAAAAAATTTGAAATCCTGAATTTTCTTGAAAACTTAATTTTTGTTTTCAAGGATATAAACGAACACTTTTCTACTGAAATCATCAACCAATATGAGGAAATATCTGGCACCTCCTAGAGAATTGACAGACATTGGTCCACATACGTCTGAGTGGACTAACTCAAGCATTCGAGTGGAACGTGTTCCAACGTGATCAATAGGCAGTCGGGTTTGTTTTCCTTTGGAACAAATAGTGCACTGATCTTCATCACTTGGTGTGAAATGTACACCACTCACAAGCTTTTCAAGTTTCCTGAGACTTTGGAAGTTGATATGCCCCATCCTCCTGTGCCACAAATTCTGATCCGGTTTCTTATGCATTGAAAAATCTGTCACTTGCGTTGGACGATCCAATTTGGACATATTACCTACCAGAGTAGATGTTGCAATCAAACAATTACGGGAATTATAAATTTTGAAACCTTTTTCATCGAATTTGACTATGTTTCCATTTTTTATCATTTCACTGACGGATAGCAAATTTGTACAAAGATTCGGTACATATATGACATTCTTGACTGTAACTTTAGTTATGCCTTCTCCATTGAATAAATTCAATTTCACATCGCCAACAAATTCAACTGGCAAATGTGTGTTGTCTGCTATTTGAACTTCAGTTAAATCTGGTTTTCTTGGGTTTTCTAGTAGTTCCCTTCGTTTGGTCATATGGGAGGAAGCGCCAGAGTCTATGTACCAATCATCAGAATCGAGTGGACCAACCACAAATGATGAGTACAAAATTATCTCTCATTTAGATTTATCTTTCTTCTTTCGGAAATTTGCAATCACGAGATAAATGTCCAAATTTGTTGCATGAGAAACATCTTGGACCCTTTCCTTTTGCATTAAATTTCTTGGTATTTCTTCCAAGCAACGCTATGGAATGATTTTCAGAGATATCAGGTTTCCCATCTTGCATTAACTTGGTCTTAATTGCATCTGCACTGATTTTTATCCCGGAACTTTCCAGTCCCATTATCATAGGTTTATATTCTTCCGGTAAACCTGCCCATAAAAGTGTTCCAATCCATTCGTCACTAATTTTCATTCCAATCCCGGATAATTTGTGTGCCGTAGAAATGATTTTGTTAACATAATCTTCTACAGATGAACAGAATCAGAAATGCTTTATTGTCATAAAAACATTAATTTTGTTGACAAAGCTACTTAAACCTAAGATAAAAGTTACTACATAGACATTTTTAAAAAACAGCACATTGTATAAGTTTAAATAAATAAAAAATATAAATACAGTCACAAAGTTTAAACAACATTAAAAAATATATATGTATGAATTTAAAAGGCAAAAAAGTATATTTGAGCACCCACAATGTAACTATTCCCTTTAGGAATTTTTACTGTAAGTTGTCAAATTGTCAATGAGGAATTCATCTGCATTGTAATAGACTCCTAGACAAAGGAGTTTTTTAACCTCTTTACGAAATTTGTAATTATTATTTATTTTCCTGATTGGAAGAGGAGGATGGTTATTATAAAATATGGAGGATTTGATTTGAGAAGTTGAGGGAATAGGAAGACTGATGTTATATATGAGTCTGGTTCCGTAGTTCGATTGATGAGGCAAAATGTGCTCCTTCTAGTTCTTATGAATTAGACAAACTGATTCTAAAATAAAAAGGCGGGCAAGGGGTAAAATTTGTTGTGATAAAAAAAGAGGTCTACCGGAATCACATATTTTTGCTTGACATATATATCTCAGTGCCATTTTTTGGAGCATAAAAAGTGAGTTGGTTAAAGTTTGAGAACTTGCACCCCAGAAACAAATTCCATAGCGCAAGTGAGACTCACAAAGCGCAAAATATGCGTTTCTTGCTGATAGAGAATCCATGTTGGATGATATTGTCCTTATGGCATAGCAACTTGAGGATAATTTCCTTCATAGTTTGCTGATGTGGTCTTCAAATCTCAATTTGGTACTGATTAAAGCTCTTAATAGACCAACTCTTCGGGTGAGACCGGAATCTTCAAAAGCTCTTTGAAGATTTTCCCAGACTTCTTTGGCAGTCTTTGCTTGTTGCACATGAACATAGTTGATCGGATCGATGGATAGGATTATTTTAGATTTCGCCTTAGTGATCCTTTTATCTTCCTTATCTTCCTCGGTGATACACCCCCAGAGTTCTTCGTGTTCCAACAACGTTTGTATAGAAAACTTCCATGTATCGTAGTTTTCCCAACCTCTGAGCTTCTCGATCATAGGTAATGAATTGTGTGACGACATTTTTGTTTTCAATATGACAGCTACAATTATTTCTCTTCTTTTACGGATCGAAATGCTTATTTCGCAAAAATATATTATATTTTTATCTGTACGACTTCAGTTCTTGACTCGGGCGTCCTGGGCCCATAACCTGATGAAATATACTATTTCTTATGAATTGAGCCAAGAATATATCGATTAAAAAGAGCAGAAATTGACTTTTCTGACGTATTGTAAAACAACTTTTATTTCAACTATTAATAAATACAATAACAACAGATGTACTTGAATATAAACAAAATATGGATAACTGGATTTAGTTCTCCATTCCAATAATATGTAATCCAACTACTGAATTCTTTTTGAAATCGGTAAAAATGTTCAACTCTCCAACATAAACAAATCGGAAAAGTGAGATTGTTTTACCTCCAATGTCTACTAGGTATCAGTCAAATGTGCACGAAACCAATAACGTGAGTCATGGAACAAGGATTTATTAAGGCAAACAGCGCTAATTTGCCAAGAATCGACTTGTTGATGTTGGGAGAGTTTTTGGCATCAAATAAAGTCTTTTGTTCAGCAGAATTTAGAAATGTGAAAACTTCCATGTAAGTACATTAAATAATATTTAAAAAACATTATATTTTAAGCAATAAAATAAATCAAATCCTCTAAAATATAATTTTAATACATATGTATTTCACGAACGACCGGTTAATAATAGAGGTTATGTTATTGAATAAAATACCTATTGGTTTCGTGCACATTTGACAGATGGTCGACATTGGAGGTAAAACAATCTCACATTTCCGATTGTTAAAGAATGCTTATTCGAAATTTTTACAGTTTTCATTGTGACAAAGGACCTGAAAAAATATTATACCAGTTTAGATGATGTTCACAGGGAACGGTATGAAGAGAAAATGAAGGCAGATCATCTACGAATTAAACAATAACATAATATGTAATCCAACTAATGAATTCTTTTTGAAATCGGTAAAAATGTTCAACTCTCCAACATAAATAAATCGAAAAAGTGAGATTGTTTTACCTCCAATGTCGACTATCCGTCAAATGAGCACAAAACAATAATGAATATTATATATAAATCGTTTATTTAGTCATATAACTAATATCAAGAACAATGAGTAACACAAAAAAAATATTATAATATAAAAATATGAAATTCGTAAAAAATATGTATATAGGTACTCACAAAGGAACATATGTATCAAAATTTAATTTTTTTCACGTTAATAAACAACTTTATTCAGAATTAAAAAATACAAAAGCAAAGTTTTAAATACAAAATAATATCAAGATGAAAATCTTGATTGAAGCCCGGGACTCGGAGTGATGGCGCATTTGCTGTTTCAGTTGGAGGAAAACCCGGAAAAACCCACAACACCATCAGAAATCAGATCATCAACTTTCTCATAGAAAAGGACACATACTCCCTGGGAGCTGAGAGAATCAATCTTGGAAAATACACGGCAGTCATCGAAGAGGTGCCAACAATTAGAATAAGGGTGTTTGCAATATGCAGTATAGTGTCCATTGGAAATGCTGCCGCTATGATTAGATATGGCGTAGATATTATAAAGAGTAATCATTCCATCCTGAGCAGAATATTGGTCCAAATTCAAATTTTGTATGGGAAAAATTAATCACATTGTCCAATTTACTGCCATCAGTCGAAGAAACACGTTTTAAATGTATAACTAAAATTTTTGGAAATGTTTGTATACGAATCATCTTTTTGAATTCCCTTTTCATTCCACAATTTGAACAGTATGGGCTAGCATCGTTAGTCAAAGTTTCCTCTTCTGTCAACAGTTCAATACATTGTGTCAAATTCACGACTTCGTTGGGCAAGTCTGGAATAGGGATTGAAAGTACCCAGAAAGATTCAAAAGTAACGGAGCAGTAATTACAAAAAGTACATCTCAATATAGACTTCAGCTGACTGGCAAATGTATCCACAATTTTGGAATTATGAGTAGACAGATATCTTGTCCAAGAAATGGAAGCTTTCTGATTATCATTCGTGATAACAAAATCGTTTGGTGATGGATGAATCTCTGCACTCGCCTTGTTTAAATCTTCATGTAAACCTACCAGGAGGTATCTTAGAAATTCTTCCGAATCTGCTGGGACTTATGATCGAAGGAAGGAGCAAAATTTCTGAATAGACGGACGAAATGTGAAGTATCCACCATTTTTCGAGAAGAATCAGGACTCCAGATATTTTCCATCAAAGATATAAAAGATCTCACTAAATTTCCTTTCATTCTTGATGTAGTAGTATTCAAATCCTCCATACAAAAACCATTCTTGCAAAATTCCAACAAAACCTTGGTGTTCGAGAGACACTGGATCATGCTATTCATAAAACAGGTATTTCCTACATTCTTCAATCCTCTTAGGCCAAATGTAGAAATGGAGTCTTTTGTTGGTATGGCATGCTCACTCATGTTTAACGAAGAATCCATAGGTTCATTGTTCCTGTTATTCAAAGAAGGTGATAGAGAAACTAATATTGATTTTTTGGAAAGTACTGAGTGATTATCTTTGATAACTGATATGTATCTGGTAGGAAAATTGGGACGATAAAATAATTCATCCAGTGGATGCGATGGAGGAATTGTGCCCATTACAGAAGAAGCATTGCCCCTTTGAATTGCTATACTAATTCTTTGTATCAAAAATGACGTTGAACGTTTATCTTTTATAGCTGCCCACTCTCCTTCAATTTCATGAATAAAGACAGAGATTCAGGGCCAAAGACACCAAAAGTTTCGACAACTATTGGATGGAAAAGATAATTATTTCCAAGATTTTGATATTTCTTTCTTTTCAATTTCTCGCTGGATATTGCTGCAGCACCTGCGAACTTGGAAGTATTTGCTAAATGAGACGCTGCAACTGTGTCAGCACAAGTGAAGTCCCACACCAAAGGTTTGCCACATTTCCAAGGTATCAGCGTCATACCATCAGAAAAATGAACAAACATGCAAAACATGCACAACATTAAAAAAAAAAAAATGATGTCACAATATGTTTGTACAGAGGTGCTTATGATAACAGTGGTGCGAGATGAAATCTAACCTCAAAAAAGATTGTTTTTATTATTAAATTTAGACCTCAAACAAGATCATCATAACATACACTATTTTAGAATCTACAAAACAATATAAAAACTTATGTCGAAGTGATCTCCACAAAAATAAAGGTGAGTACTGCAATATCACTGTTGAATCCTGCCTTGAAAGTTTAAGCCACTTTTCTCTTATTGTGGAACTAACACAAATAACTTATTAGGAGTTTTTATTGATGTGTTATTACACTGAGGGACCGCACACCACCTATACACTTTCGAATTCATATTTAATAACACAAAATAAATGAATTATTCAATGAGCGTCTAGTGTTTACGTTTTGATCACTCAAACGTGTATGCCATGACACTGACAAGCGGTTTGGTGCAAATTTTAAATTTAAAAACTAAAATGTAATTTTTTTCCTATTAAACCTTTAATTTACGAGCATTATAAGACAGTTTTTAAAATCTGTCATCATGCCTATTACGTTAGATAATATACCTTTTCATAATGGTCAACCAAAGATAAAATATTTTATAAGAATAATCGAAGATACGATAACGTTAGCCAATTAGACGGACCTTCAGACAGTTTCCATTGTCAGATTATTATTACGAGGGATAGCGAAAGAATTAATAGATTCAGATATAATTCTTAGGAATACAGCAAGTTGGAATGAATTGAAAAAGGGATTAATAGATAATTTGGAACATCTAAAATACCAGGTCAGGATAAACGTGAATGTTGAATGCAAGCAAAATTGACATGTCGACAGTTCCTGGCGAGATTAAAGGTGTGTGCTGCGAAAACACTAACACTCAGTGGAAATGACGTCGTTGACAGAGCATAATTCCAGAATTCGCAATGGGATTATTAGATCCCATCAGAAAGACATTTTTATCAGCTAATCTGATACTTTGAAAGAGGCGATAGATTTAGTCGACAAAGAAGAAATTATAGAGAATCTAACCAAGCCTGTGGACAGAAATTTCAGAAGTTTTCATTCAAATGGACCACCTAGGAATATGCCAGTGAATCAACAGTGGCGTAGACAAGGGCAATAACAGAAATTACAAAAGTTCCGATTCACATGGTCCACGCAGGAATGTTCCAGAATGCGAACAGAGCCGTAGACAAGGCATGATGCTAGAAATTGCAGAAATGTATATTCAAATGGTCCGCCAAGGAATATACCAATATGTCAGTATTGTCAGAAACTAGGACACAGTATAATGAATGACAGAAGGAAAAATGGTACTTGCTACAATTGTAATGAACAAGGACATCTGTCGTATGGATGCCAGAATAAGAATAGACAAAGAAATTTCCCCAGAAGACGTTTAAACGAGGACGCAGTTTCCGTCGCGCCTCTGGAGGAAACCGTTTTCCAAGATAATTAAATAGACAGAATAGGAGCAAGTCGAATGATACTGACGTACACAGATAGCGAGGAGCAGAAAAATGTAACAGTTTTAAACATAGATGCAATATACAGATCAGTTCTTATTGATTCTGGTGCGCAAATATCGTTGGCCCATACAAATTTAACACACGGTATGGAAATTAATTATAGTGTTGAATATAATTTAAAGGCTGTGGGAGAAGAATCCTGTATATAGGTTCAGTTATTTTGCCCATAAGGTTGAATGAAAGGAAGATAATCGAACACGAATTTATTATTGTTGATGCGGAACACCTAAGTACAGACATAATCTTAGGTTTGCATTTTTGTAACAATATAAAGTGAGGCTGGACTGGAGCTCAAATAAAATGTTTTTAATGGAAGAAGCAATTGAGCTACAAAAGGAAATTAATTATGTTAACCAAACGGAAAATGAAATGGAAAAATTGCAAACGAAGGTTAAAAAGTTAGAAAGACTGATAGAGATGACTACTACTATGGAGGATTGGATGGAGAGAATCTCCGAGGAAAAGCATTGTTCAACAAGGCAGGGCCCGCCTAGAATAAACTGCGAAGTATTGGGTAAAGGAACTTCAAACAATGTAACGAGGCCGGCCGGCTCGAAAAATGATTTGCCAAAGGATGGATATCAAGTGTTTATGTCAAAGAAGAAGGAAGAAAAAAAATCTATGCATATAAGGAGTTAAAGCAACAAAAGGAAAATCAGTGAAAGGAAGATATGGTCAGATTAAGAAGGTACAGAGCTCACAGAGAAAGCTAAATGGAAATATGGAAGCCATAGAAGAAATTGGTAATCAGGAAGATATAAAGGTTTGATTTGTACGGGGCTTATGGGCTAGGAGCCACTTCACTGCGACCTTGCAGATCTATTGTGTATGCCCTCATGTTATGTTAGAGCTCCCTGTCTAGTTACTAGACTCCATAGGCCAGACCTTGAGTCCTCCATATATTGGGGGGGAGGGGTAGAAAAATCTTAGCCTTGTAAGGCATTCACAGTAGCACAGTATGTGCGCTGATGTTTCCTCCTCCTCCTGGCAGAACCTACATGTGGTTGTGTCTGCCAGCCCGATGTTATTGTTGTGTTTGTTGAGTCTACTGTGCCCTGTCAGGAGCCCAACCATGATCCTGGTTGATGTCCTATTCTGGCTAAGCAGGTACTCTGTGAATTTTGGCTATGGTTCCTTGATGAACTCTTTGGCTTGTCTCATGCCCGGCGCCTTGTTCCACCATTATTGAGATTGCCCTTTCGAACCAAGTATTGGCCACAAAAAGGTTCGGGGCCAATTGGGACACGTCGTGCTCCTTCTTGGGCTAATGAATCTGTATCTTCGTTGCCCTTGTAGCCAGTGTGGCCTGGCACCCAAGCCAGAGATAGCTTGTTTTGACTGCCTACCTTTTGTAGGTTTCCAAGCAGTCCCAGACAAGTTTGGAATTAACTTCATGGAGCTGATTGCTTTAATAGCCGCTCGGCTGTCATAGTATATGGCAATGTCTTTTCCGTAAACTCTTCTGCGCAGTGATGTATTGCTGCAACTTCTGCCTGGAATATCGTCACATGTTTGCCTAAGCTCAGTGAGACTCCTGTCTTTGGCTTGGCTAAATATATTCCTGGTCCTAGACCTTCTTTGGTTTTTGAGCCGTCTGTGTAGCAGGCAATTTGTGCATTAATTGGAGGTCCTCCCCTTCCTTGCCTTCTCTGTCTGCTATGACTGTTTTAAAGTTTTTTTTGATGCTATACTTGGGAAGCAACTCTTGCATAGATCGTTATACACTTTGCCGTTTAGTCTACTTATGGGCGCTTGCCCTCTGGTCAGTCTACTTCGCCTTGTATGTAAACATGAAGTGGTGGTAGGTTCAGCAAGACTTCTAAGGCGACTGTTGGGGTGGTCCTCATAGCTCCAGTGGCAGCCAGGCAGGCTTGCCTTTGGATGCCGCTTAGCCTTCGGATCGCCCCAGCCTGCTGAGTCTTTGGCCACCATGTCACCGAACCGTATGCTGGTGTCCCTGGACTTCCTCTTTTCCTCTCGGGAATGTATAGATGGGGTCAAAATATCACCAGTACTTTATATAACTTTTGTTCCTAAAAGCCTTCGTTACCAAGTTACGAGCCCTCAAAGTTACAAAATGAAAAAATTTTTTTTCTTTGATAACTTTCAAAGTGAATATTCAAAATCATCTAAATTTTTGTGATTGACTGAACAAATGAATTCCTTCGATGAGCTTTCATGCAGGAGTCAGTTGTTTTGCTACAATGTCAGGAACGGACTACCCCCGATGGTCCACACCCCAAAACTTTGAAATGAAAAATATTTTTGGAAGCTGTCATCAGAAACCTATCAGAACAGTTCCATACATCCAAGTCCACTATATATAGAATAATTAGGGAACAACTGCTCCACCCATATCACATCCAGAAGGTACATGCCATGACACCTGAAGATTTTCCAGCACGACTGGAATATGCCAATTGGTTCCTGGATAAGCAAAGAGAGGATATGACTTTTATTAGGTACTTAGTTTTATTCACTGATGAAGCAGGTTTCAGTAGAGATGGAATAATCAACTCTCATAATCTCCACATATGGGCCGAAGAAAATCCCCAAGGGATTTGCAAACCAAACACCAACGGAAATTCAACGTGAATGTTTGGGCTGGTATCATAGGAAACCGTCTTATAGGCCATTCGTTCTACATGACCGATTGAATGGAGAACGTTATTTGGAGTTCATTCAGAACGATTTGAATGGACTTTTGGAACAGAAGAGATATGTGGTTTATGCATGATGGCGCTCCTCCCCATTTTAGTTTGATTGTGCGGGACCATCTGAACCAATTTTTCCCAAATAGATGGATTGGTAGAGGTGGGCCATATTCATGGCCACCGCGGTCTCCGGATTTAAATCCATTGGATTTCTTTCTGTGGGGACATCTAAAAAGCCTCGTTTACGCTACACCTATTCACACCAGAGATGCCTTGTTGAATAGAATTACATTACATTATGAAGCCATACGACCCTGGCATGCTATTTCAAGTGCAGAGAGGGTGTTTGCGCCGACTAAGAAAATGTATTGAGAGAGACGGGGGTCATATCGAGCAGCTTTTGTAGCGGATTTTTCATTTCTGTTTGCTCTTGAGGCTTGCGATTGATTATTTACACCATGACTTTTCTAAGGTAAACGTGTTTGCATGAAAAAAAATCGTTATGAACATTGTACCTATCATTTCTATTTTCATTACAAATTAATCTTTTCGAATAATGGTAGACATCTCAGGTTGGATGTCGTCGAACAAAAATGCATTTTTATCAAAAATCGTTGCTCCGATCGATTTTCCACACGAGTACTTTTATTCAGGAAATTGTCCAGGTAACCTTGTTTTGTTAAAACATATTGACAAATCCCAGCCATTTCAAAGTTTGGGGGTGTGGACCATCGGGGGTAGTCCTTCCTGACTTTGTAGCAAAACAACTGACTCCTGCATGAAAGCTCATCGAAGAAATTTATTTGTTTAGTCAATCACCAAAATTTAGATGATTTTGAATATTCACTTTGAAAGTTATCAAATAAAACCATTTTTCATTTTGTAACTTTGAGGCCCCGTAACTTGGTAACGAAGGCTTTTAGGAACAAAAGTTATATGAAGTACTGGTGATATTTTGACCCCATCTATACATTCCCGAGAGGAAAAGAGGAAATCCAGGGACACCCTGTATAGCCAAATGATAATTTTTGTTGTAGCCCCCAGCTTTTTCCACACATTCTTCTGCATAGGTTGAGGGCTACCGTGTTTTTTTGAATATACAGGGTATAGTAGACCTGTCAGTATGTGAAGACAGTAGAAAGTTTGAAAGGGATAGTAAAAGGAAATCGCTGAGGTTAACGCAACCCATTCTAGGAAGTTCGAAAACAGATAATCGAGGAGCTGAATTTAAGTTTTCTAGGGAAGACCCTTCACTCTACAGAACTATGGTTACGACCAATGAACTGAAGCAGGCTATGACTTGAGGAAGTACAACTTCTAAAAATGACCGTCATGTAGCAGGAATCTATTTGTCCATGGACTTACTCTTACCTCCTCGATATAGAGTGGTATGTATGCCGAGGCTTTAGATGGAATTATCCTAGCCCGGTCAATTAACAGAAATGATGTATAAGTTATCAATAAATTTGAGAAAGAAGTAGTGATATCAAGAAATCACATTATTGCAAGAGGTTTTGCGGCGGAAACAGAGGGAAAAAAATAATTCGAGAGAAACGAAAACAAAAATAAGGAAAATAACCCTGCAAGATAAAAAGTCAATTTTGCAGCAGTTGCAGCTAGACAATCCCAAGGAGGAAGCACAAATTAGGTTAGCAGCCATCATAACGGAATATATTCAAAAGCCTTAATCAAAAACTTACATGTACGCCATTGGTGAAGCAAAGATAATTACGGAAGATGTTCCACCTATAACCAAGCGTCCATATAGGATACCGTATCAGAGACAGCAAGCAATGAACAAGGAAATAATGGAATTATTAGAGGATGGAATTATAAAAGAATCAACGAGTCCATGGAGTTTCCCAGCGATACTCGTCGAAAAGAAGCACCATCCCGTTGAAGAGCCGCAATTCAGGCTGTGTATCGACTATAGGGAGTTGAATGCCATCACCAAAACAGATTTTTATCCACTACCGCATTTGCAGGATACAATAGAACAACTTAACGGTAATGGATCTAGCGAGTGGATATTTTCAAATCGAGTTGGACGAGAGAGATAGAGAAAAAAGTGCCTTCTCTATGCCAAATGGGCACTACGAATTATTTCGTATGCCTATGAGTTTGACGAACTCTCCATCGTCATGGCAGCGACAAATGAATACGATTTCAGCCAATTATGCCGGCAGGGAGAGCCTAGTATACTTGAATGACTTATCGTATTTAGTGGATCCGACATCACGGAACATTTGGACAAACTACGACATGTCTTTGACAAAATGAGGAGTAGCAACAAATTAACCCCAATTACTTGAAGAAGGAAGCCAAATATCTAGGACACATCATATCAGAGAAAGGATGTCAAACGCAATTAATCAAAAATTATAATTATCCGCAATGACGATGTGTAAAGCCGGGATCCAACGGCACGCGGAGTGGCAATCCTGGATTGGGGGTTGAGTGTCAAGGTTGGCGCAACGAAATGTGTCGCAGCGGTTGTAGTCTGTTTCGCCGGCAGTGTTGGCGGTAAACATTTAAGTAATTTGGTTTGATTACACGAAAAGATGAACCTTGAGCGGACGCGTATTGTTGCTGCCGCAGCCTATTATTTTATGTTAAGAATTTACAAGAGGCAAGAGGATAAATAAAACGAAAACGAAGAAGATGGTGGAGAGTGTCTTTGTACAGAAATCGGATAGGTAAGTACATTAAATTGTTTTCAGGCTTGGAATAATAGACATAGTCCGACAGTCATAAAAAAAATAAATTGTAATAACTTGTAATTTTAATGTTTTTGCTATAAATAATATAGTTTCCTTTTAATTATCTGTAGGTACAGTGCCACAAACATGTTAGAAGATTTACGCCAAGATCCCTCAGGCTATTTCGAAAACTTTTGTCGAATATCAGCCACTGATTTTGAATATTTATTAAAGAAAATAGGACCTGTAATCGCCAAAAATAATACAAACATGAGAGACAGCATATAAATACAAGAAAGGTTGGTGGTTACACTAAGGTTTTTAGCTACTGGAGACAGTTTTAAAAGCCTTTCATACTTGTTCAAGTTTTCACCTCAAACCGTTTCCCGATGTGTTGGAGATGTTTGCAGAGCACTAATGAGAAGATGAAATAAAGGTAAGGCGATTCATTCATATAAAAGTAATAAAAATACATATTTTTCATATTTGTCAATAAAAAAGAGGTCTTTAAAGTCACATTTCACAATCAGTTAGTCTTCATACGGGTCATCATACGAGTCTCCATATTTATCACGTTCAGTCTCCTTTTCACTTGAGTAGTTTGAGAAGTTTTGTCTTATTGCAGCAGATGTTGAGGGTAATGTAGTTGTTGAATGTTGTGAGTATTTCGCAGCAGTGGTGACGACAAGGGCAATACGGTTGGTTGAATGTGAACTTGTTTGGCTGCCGCGCAAGAGGTGAAGGGGAAGGTGAATTTATAGTAAAATAATAATGGTTTGAAAGCATTGAGTGGTGTATGAAGCGGATGATGAAGGTCTGCTTAACGTGGGTTGAACAACTGGTTCAAAATTAACTTGCTGATATTGATTGGAGTTGTGAGGAAAAGGAGCTGTTGACTGAATTGGAACGTTTTGAAGATTCACGTTGCCAAAATGCTGTTCAGAACTTTCATTGTATCTGTGTTTTAAACGATAAACTAATAAGTCAGTCTCAATCATTGCCATTTCTCTAGTATCTGCATCAAGGGTCCTCAGTTTTGCAGCAAGGAGTTCTCCATACAAGGAATACTGATATGGAGGAGATATCTGTGTGTCTGTAATATTTTTAAAGGCCTTATAAGCTTCGTCCATCTTTTGGTCAATATCTGATGGCAGGTGAATTTTCTTTTTACGCTCTTCGCTTTTTTAGGTTTCAACTGACATCCATTTGCAATTTCTTCAGTGACAGTCACTTCTCCCGACTCTTTTCCGTCAGCATTGTCTTTGTCTTCTGTACGTCCTTCGTTTTGTAACATCTGAAATAATAGGAATACATATTAGACACTATGGTCACAAAGGGTATAGTTCATTCCAAATTTGAATAGATCTACGTAGGCTATGGAATGCATTTTCAATGTTGGAATCAATTAAGAAAATTGTATTCACCAAGATCCTTACTCATCAAAAAAAATATTTCCTAAAATATGTTTTTAGGTTTCAGCTACCCGAAACTGCAAACGAATGGCGTAAGATTGCCGAAGAATTCAAGAACAGATGGAACTTTCCCAATTGTCTGGGAGCCATAGACGGAAAACACATAATCATTCAGTCACCCCTTCATAGTGGAACAGAATTTTATAATTATAAAGGTACTTCCAGTGTAGTACTGGCTGTGGTTACTGCTGACTACGAATTTACATATGTCGATATTGGATGTCAAGGTCGCATTAGTGATGGTGGTGTGATTCGAAACACGTCTTTCTATGATAAACTTAGCAAAAATCAGTTAATGCTTCCTGCAGATGAACCATTGACCAACGAAGACGTACCTTTACCGTACATATTTGTAGCGGATGATGCGTTTGCTCTAACAACTCGTATGCTTAAACTATATCCAGGGATATACAACAGAGGCACCCAAGAAAGAATATTTAATTATCGGCTGTCCCGGGCACGTAGAGTTGTGGAAAACGTTTTCGGCATACTTTCATCCGTGTTCAGAATTTTTAGGAAGCCGATATTACTTGAACCTCCGCGGGTAACTTACGATTACATGTGTTTTACTTCATAACTTTTTACGCAAAAATCGAACATCTAAATTAAGGTATATGCCACCTGAATGTCTCGATTCTGAAGATGAAGGCTTGTTTACTCCCGGCACTTCGAGAGATGGACAAAACATGACTTCCTTTCTGCCGTTAAAAAAAGTAGCAAGAAAGCCAGCACGTGATGGAAAAATAATTAGACATTCTCACCCTCAATATTTTGCAAAGACAGGAGCTGTATCTTGGCAAAACAAAGTGTAGGGTATCTCCTGTATCTCCGAAAGTAATAGAAATTTGGCAACAGCGAAAATATTCTGCTATTGAATATTTTATACTCATTTGCTCTTCAATTCGCTTCCAGGCATCATGAATTAAATTCCTGTTTTCATGGTTTTGATCCTGTGGGTTCCAAATAATCAGCTCGGCTTCATATAGGGATAAAAATTCGAACAACACTTCGTTCGAGCACTCCATGGTGAAAATTACCACGGCACTGATAGTACCACGCGCCTAGCCGCATCGTTGGAGCGGTATACACGTTTGAGCGCCATCGTCCGAGCTCCTTTGAACCGTGACCGAAGATCGCCAAACCAGCCTGGTTTTTGTATGGGTTCTACAGGAAGCTTGTACAACATTTTTCTAAATCACTCACAATGCTTACCAAGAAGGAAGTTAAATGTTTTTGGAGTAACGAACAACAGCAAACATTTGATTCTTGGAAGAATGCTCTACTTTTACTACCTATTTCAAAATACCCGGACAACTCGATACCTTTCATAGTGTCAACGGATGCGAGTGCAACAGCTATAAGCAGAATGTTGAGCCAAGATTACGACAGTTTTAAACACCCTATCTGCTACTCAAGCTGAACGCTTAACTCAGCTAGACAAGATATTCCACGATAGAAAGGGAATACCTTGCGGTCATATGGGCTGTTAAAAAATATAGGTGTTATCTAGTGGGAACTCATTTCACGATAATAACTTATCACCGATCTCTCATCTACCTATTATTTCTAAAAGATCCGAGTTCGAGGTTAGCTAGGTGGAGTATATCTCTGATAGTATCCCTTCACGATAAAATATCGGGCAGGCAGTAGTAACACAAATGCCGATGCCTTGACCAGGCTTAGAGAAACAGATCATTCAACAACTTCGAAAGACGCACTCGAAAGTGATAAACAAATGCGTTCAATGAAGAAAGACGTGGAAATTATGGAATCGGTTATAGAGACCACATGGAGCTTAGAGGATATTTGCACATTACAGAAAACTGTTCCAAAGATTCAGGAGTCAATTGCATCTCTGAAAGAAGATGACTCTGACTTTCACGTATTTGACAGTATATTATATGTAAAAAGGAAGGCTAACGAGAGGAAAGACAAAATAAATGCCCCTCACTATGAGAAAAGAAATCTTAAAATTATAGCACGATAATCCATTCTTCTGCCATGGAGGCCAACAAAAAACGTTAGCTGCAATACAGCAGGGTTTTCTTTGGCCTAATATGAAAAGAGATATCAAAAACTAAATAAAAAGTTGTCACTTATAGCATTCATAAGTCTCCAAATCAAAAGCCCACATAATTACAGAGGATGCCAATACCGAATTCAGTATTTGAATTAGTGGCCATCGATATCGTCAACCCTTTTAATACTACACATAGAAGAAATCTTTATATGCTTACGATTATTGACCACTTAACCAGGTATGCCGAAGCCATCCCCATTCCAAATATTACGGTGGAAACAGTAGCAAAAGAATTCGTGGAAAACATCATCTTGAGATACGGTATTTACTAAGTGACAAAGGATCTCAATTTATATCTGCCTTATTTTTAGAAATATGTAGCGCATTGAAAATTAAGAAGCTAAACATGACAGCTTATCAACCAGCTACAAATGGAGTGTGAGAAAGATTTCATGGTCATCTAAAAACAACGTTGTCTCACCTAGTAACCGAACATAAAGCCGATTGGGACAATCGGTTGCCCTACACATTAGTAGCTATTAGAAACAAATTTATATAACTCGACAACAGAAAGTCCATTTTTCTTAAGTATGGAAGAGATGTTGTTGCCTCATCCGATCACCTTACAACCCCCAAGGGTACGGTGTTATTCACGAAAATTATGTGTCGGAGATGATACAAAGATTTCAAATAGCACAAGAGAGAGCTAGAAGTTCACTAGAAAGCATGGCAGCAGCAAACCAAAAGTAATTCAACAAAAAAGCGAAGTTGAGAGAATTTTCGCTAGGTTCGATGATATATTTGAAGACATCTCCGACTGTAAAAGCAGGCAGGTCTTTAGCAAAAAAGCTCCTAGCACGTTGGACAGGCCCGTGGAGAGTTATAAAAAAAAGTATCAACTGTGAATTTCGAGATACAGCAGATTGGGAAAGCTAAAACACAGATAGTTCATGCAAATTTACAGGAAAGCAGAGGTACCAGAAATTTCACAGATAGCAGAAAACGAACTAAAAGAGGACAGTTTGGAGGAATTAGAAGATGGTCAAGAACAAGTTAAAGCTTTGGATATGTCATGTCTTAACTCCAGAAGAATATGAAAAGCACCTACAGCTAAAAGTAAAGCTATAGTACCCCCTCATTCTCAGGAAAGAAATGAGCTGGAAATAGTACCAGAGGAGAATAATCCGGAAATAGTACAAGAGGAAGCACACGAAAATGAAAATTGGGAGGATTTGATGGAAAAGGAAGAAAATGAAGCAGAATATAGAATAGAAAAAATGTTATTGAACTACCGTGGGTTCAACCAAAAACTATTGAGAGAAAAAATTAAAATAGAATAGATATAGTACAGGGAGTGCGTGATTGTTAGGGAAGTAACAATGAAATATGAAGTATGATTATAAAGTTTAGTATATAGATTGGTAGAAGTAGAGAATCACAGACCTCAGAGGGAAATAAATATCATTTTGCACGAGTATACTTTATTGTCGAAGAAACAAATTCTTATTGGCAAAGCTTGTGGAATTAACTAAATACTAACAAATAAATAGCGATTTAAACACAGTTTCACAAATATGACAAAGTTAAAAAATATTTGTAAGCACCTATATATGTTATAACAGATAATGTATAAGGTAAAAAATTTAGTAATTTATGGTTCAATTCAGAGAACCCGTTGTCTAACAAACGTTCAAAAGAACGGTACATCTTTATAACATTACAGCTTGAAAAGGGAAACATTCTCAATTGAATATTGATAGAAATATTTCTATGTAGAAATCCATGATTAAATAAGTTATTTTGTGAATTTTCTAACAGAAAAACTACTTCGTAAAGCCATGACATTGAACTACATGCATAGTATTCTGAAAAGGCCCTAACTCAAAGAAAATTCTAAATGAAATTTTCATCGGTAGTTATTTGATTTTCCATTAGCTTCAAATAGAGGTGAGCAATTTCATAGTCTATATAGAAAACTATTAGTCATGTATATAAGGTTATTGAAGGTCTTTAAATTCTTTCTGTTATTGAAATGCTTTTAATAGAGCTTTTTAACACTTTCTAAATATTTTATGCATCTTAAGATTGTCCTTTCCATGGGTATGTGATTAATATTTCTTACTCTCAGAAAAAAGAGCATTTAGTAAGAGTGGACTTTGGATGGTAGAGTATTTCCTTTCTTTTTTGTGACAATGCATGGTAAGTGTTGGCTAGTACACTCTATCATATATTTTTTATTTAGACCATTTTTGCTGTTGCTGCGCTTAACTCGTTTGTGACCACTCTGAGGGCAAAGCATCCCGATGCCAATTTGTTTGTTAAAGCTAGGACATGTTGGTCAAACTTCAGTTTCTCATCCAAAGTTATTCCTAGGAATTCAGTTGTTTCTTTGTATTCTAAAGTTTGTCTGTTCAAGTTTAAATTCTGGCAATCAAAGTTAAAGCCCATTATTTTAGTATTCTTGTGGTTGAAGCATAAATAATTTGCATCGCACCACTTTTGAATCATTTCCAGGTCTCTATTTATAATATCTTTCATGTTGTTGTAACTTTTTCCGTGCCAGAGTATGGTAGTGTCATCCGCAAAGATGGTGAACTTTCCTTGAATGGGAATATCGGCCAGGTCATTTAGGTATAGGAGGAAAGAATTGGACCAAGGACAGATCCTTGTGGGACTCCCCTCGACATATCCCTGATGTCTGACCAATTCCCATTTGACTTTACTATCTGTTTCCTGTCGTCTAGATAGGATTTAATCCAGTCAAGTATCACAAGTAACAGAGATTTGTAGAATTTAGTTGCCAAAGAAAATGGTGAGTACAATTCTCAAATATTGCCAAATTGATGCAAATAACAAATTTTATATCATTCGGAACCATAGTTCTGAATTTTCCCTGAAATCAGATGCGGATATAGCACCTGATGTTTAGTGCGACCGTTACGTATTATTATAGAAAATAGACAATTTAAACACCAAGACCTTTAAAAGGGTGTTGAAATCAGAAGAAACCAATCAACACCGCGAAAGATTTATTACGGGGACACCTAAGAGTGAAGTTATGTTGATAATGGACAAGCACCATTAAAATTGTAACAATTCAATAAGGTCAATAGTTATACTAATTATTGTCAATGGGTATGTAACGCAAATAGATGGAATTATTGCGTATGACTGCAGAGATTCTACGTCTAATTTTACTAGCATCTCCCTGAGAGATGTACGGAGGTGTCCTGATACACCAGAGGCGTACGGAGTGAAAGAAACAAGGGTGATTGCTCTAGAGAAGCAGAAATAGGAGATAATTCATGTTTAATCCTGCCTATTAGAAGTCACTCAATTAATGGTCCATTCTGGAATATTTTCACATAGCTCCATTATAACGGATAGCCTCATTACTTATCTACATACTGTTGGAAGAGAAAAGTGCCTAAAAATCGATCATGATTTAGGATGTGAAAGAGAGTTGGCGGCGTGCAGGCAAGACTGCAGATGCGAATGTTCGTCCTCGGTAACTCAGTTGGAAGAGCACCTTACTGGTAATAATAAAGAAGAAAATCTTAATTGTGCTAAAAACCAAAAGTTTTTGTTGACAAAGTATGTGATGTACTATAACTAATATTAAAACTATTAAATCATGTAAAATATCATACACATATACAAGAACAAAACATTCAAGTGGAACATATACTGGTAAAATTTATACTATAAAAAAGAAGATATTGAACAATTAGAAAAAAACGAATACTTATTTAAATGCATCTTAATAAAATTATTAAAAGGTGTATTAGGCTTTATTCAATAGTAGCTCTTCAACTGCTTTTCTGAAATTAATAAGTGTTACCAATGAACGAATATGTGAAGGCAGGCGATTAAACATTTTTTGGCTTTGTAAATAATAGATTTTTTTATTAATGTACTTCTGGGAATCATTCCTTGTGTTGTATACCGACATCGAATGAATGTTAGTACCATATTTTTTGTGGATCATACATACACTCTCTAGAAATAAGATGCAAGTCAATGTCAGTATTTTCTGAAGAAAAAATGAAAGCATTCTTTTTTTTTACTAATTCCTCAACTAACTTGGCTAGAGTTGGTAAAAGTGAAATTGGTCTTAAATTTGATACCATGTCAGAGTCTCCTCTCTTAAGTAAAGGATTTATTATGGCTATCTTAAGGCAGTTCGGGAAAATCCCACTTAAAAATGTTTCATTAATTGCCTCTGCTAAAACAGTCATAGCATCATCAGGTAGATGGAGTAAGACATTAGCAGAGATCTCGTCCTATCCAGACGTGTGTTTATTTTTCAAATCTTTCAATATTTCTTTCAGTGCATCGGGACTAGTAGAAAAAAGGAATCTTTCACTGATATATTCTTCAAGTAGGTGACTGGGTCCTCTTGTGCTCTAATATTCTTAGAAATGGTTTCTGCAATAGAACAGTAATAATCGTTAATTTGATCTGCAGACAGAGTAGTATTTAAGCGTGGTTTATTATTTTTTCCTCTGAGATTGAGATTATTAATAATAGCCCAGCTCTCTTTACTCATATTGGTGGACGCAGGTTCAATCCCTGCCCGAGGATATCTTTTTCTAGAATTTAAAAATTCTTGTCTGTACGCCGCCAACTCTCTTTCACATTATATATTACAGACACAAAAATTTCCCTACTTGAAATTTCAACTTCGGCTTAATTGTTCAATGGTCAGAGATCCACACCTGACCCCTGCTGAAAATTGCATATTGTCGACGACGCAAGGTGATAGGTAAATAGGGTCTTGATGATCATTTGATAGCAAATGAGTTCCCTTCCACCTTATAACTTTCCACAACACACTAACATTAAATTCTAGAAAGTGATATCCCGACCGCAAATGCGAATGTACGTCCTCGGTAGCTCAGTTGGAAGAGCACCTGACTAGTAATTCAGTGAGGAAAGAGCTTACTATGTTTGTTTTAAATCGAAGTATACGACGAGAAAATAAGGAAGAACCAACCGCCAGAGAAGTTCCCACCAGCATCGAAAAACCCACCGCAAACACCAGACCATAGGTGAAAGGAAACAAGATCCCAAAAATGTGACGAATAAAGACAGACAGGCCGTTTCCATTTGAGCCGAGTTAAGTTTTAAAGACACAAAGAGTCTTTTTTAAAAACTTTTATTTCGAACATCAAGCATGAAAAGTGTCTAACAGATATTTGATAGTAAGAATTACGGTTTTTTAACTGGGGAATTTTATTCGTTTTATATAGTGTATTTAAATAAACTATCATTTGGTCTAATTCTGATGCTGAAATCACCGTGCTATGGAGGGTATTCAACTTTGCAAAAGTTAGTGCGTCTTCCAAATTATCTCAAATAAAATCAAAATATACTTTAATGTCAAAAGATAAAATCTCGTGGAAAAAGCAATAATAAATAAGTTTAGAAACAACACAGAAAATTCAGGAGAATCAACACAGGAATATCAAAAAAGCATTGTATGTTAAAAAAGAAAGATAAAAACACAAATAAATATAAATAAATACACACAAACATATATACATCCTAGGTGAACGAATAGTCATAAGTTAACAGAACATTAAAGGAGTAAATAAATAAAGTATATAAATTAATAAGATAGTTTGAACCCATAGTCGTTACACTGTTTTGTAATTCGTAGGGACTATTAGCAGTGGACATATACAATGGTTAAAAAATAAATGATTTCATAACAGTATGCCATCCATATCTTTATCAAAGTATTCTTGAACACTATAAAATACCTGGTGAATGAGAACCTGCTTTACAGACTTTCTGAACTGATCAATTGATTGGATATCTTTAAAATTAGTCAGAAGATGATTAGTCAGAAGATGATTATTCATTTTAATCAAATTTGATGATAGAATGGGCAGTCTTAACTTGTCATTTTGGCGGGTGGATCCAACAACAACATCGTAGGATGATTTGTTCTTATGTACCAGGCACACAGTTTCTAGTATGTATAAAGAGGAGAGTGTGAGTAATTTTTGCTCCTTGAACAAGGGTTTACAAGACACTCTAGGCCCAACTTTGCACATATATCTAATGGCGCGCTTTTGAAGAATGAATACTGTATTGAAGTGCTGTTGGCTTAGATGCGATTCAACTACAGCGTGGTACACAATTTTGGCGGTTACAATACCTAATTCATTCGACACCATTCGTAAAGCATAAAATCCCGAAGCTAGTTTTTTGTTCAGTAATTTGATATAGTTATTGAAATTGAGGTTGCTGTCTAAATTGATTCCAAGAAATTTATTGTTTTTTTTATTTGATATAATATTATTACCCAACGGAATGTCTGATAAGTTGCAATTAAATGATATGAGATTGGTTTTGTCTATATTGAGGGATAACAGATTGGAGTTGCACCACTCTCTCACACTGGCAATATCTTGAGCTATTTTGTTGTGAAGATTTGTTTCATTGATACCATGCCACATGATGGTTGTATCATCCGCAAATATTGAAAACATTCCATTAGATTTGATATAAGCCAGGTCGTTGAAATATAACAAAAACAGTACTGGCCCTAGTACCGAGCCTTGGGGCACACCGTGTCTGACAAAGCCAATGTCTGATAGTGTGTCAGTTCTGACAACTTGGGTTCGTTGACTTAGATATGATTGAATCCAGTTGAGACTTTGATTTCTGATACCATAGTGCTGGAGTTTGCGCAGCAGTATTTCGTGGTTCACACAATCGAAAGCTTTCGATAAGTCACAGAAAACTGCCGCACACACCTTCTTAAAGTTCAACTCAGAGTAAAGTCTTTTCAGCAGATGGAAGATGGCATCCCCTGTACTCTTTTAGTACTGAAAGCCAAATTGCTGGGGGTTTAAGATTTTGTGGTCGGTTATAAAATTCATCAACCTAATTTTAAACAACTTCTCTATGATTTTATCAAGGGTTGGAATGAGCGAGATGGGTCGAAAGTTTGATGGATCTGTGGTGTCACCCCCCTTGTGAAGAGGGATCACAACATTTGTTTTTAGGAATTGTGGGTAAGTTCCTTTGGCAAACGAGTCATTCATAAGTTGGACTAGTAACTCCAGAGCAAAAATTCTTATCGAGATGTTATCGATGCCACAAGAAGTTTTATTTTTGACATGTTTTATTGTATCTATTAGCTCTATTAAATTAGTCTTATATAAAACAAATGTTTCAGAAATATTTATGTTGTCCATGAACGATAATGGATCTGGTGCTTTATCTATATTTTTTTATAGTTGGTCAACTATGGAGCAATAGAATTCATTCAGAATGTTGCCATCCAAAGTGATATTCTTTGCCAGAGTGGGAGTTTTGCCGCGAAACTCATTTACTATACGCCATGTCTCTCTGATGGTATCCTTACTTTCGCATATTCTGTTATGATAGTAACAACTTTTTGCTGCTTTTACTACTTTTCTGTAAATACTTCTGAATTTATTGTAGTATTGGTGATAATGAGCACTATTGGTGAATTTTTTAAGTAATGCAGGCTTCTCAGATTCTTGACAGATGTACGAATTCCTATAGTTATCCAAACCTTTTTAATTTTGTTTATCTTTTTTATTTTCTGCTCAGGAAATGATGATTCAAAACAATGTATAAGGCAATTGTGATAAGAAAGAAAGGGATCGTCAGAGTATAACACAGAATTCCATTCCATATTTGAACATATGTTATAAAAAATTTCATAATTTGATTTACTGAATAACCTTCCAAATTTAATTTGTTTTTCGGTATCGCTATAATTAAGTTTCACATCACAGTAGACAGCTCATGATCTGAAATACTCACTGGTATAACAGAGCTTGTGACCTTTTCTTCCTGCAAATTTGTGCAAACGTAGTCAATTTTACTTTCAGAGCCTTGAGTTATCCTGGTCGGACCGTTAGTGTGCATGAACAAGTTAAACGAAGTGAGTAGATTTTTTAATTGTTGTGATAAAAGTGAATTATCATCATCAAAGTTAATATTGAAGTCACCCGCCATAATGACGATTGCCTTAGGTGGTAATTTACTCAAAAGCAGCTCTAATTTTTCTAAAAACATGATACCATTTGCTCTAGGTGATCTGTATATACATAAGGTGAATAGGTTAGCCCTTCTAGAAAATGCAAGTGAAAATTCGAATTGTTTTTCCACGATCATGTCATCATATTTATGAACATCAATTAACTCGAGGTGAGCTGAAATTGTGTCTTGGATGAAAATTAAAGTACCTCCACAGCTAAATTCATTTCTACTGAAATTAGAAACAATAGTGTAGTTGGGTAAGTGAGCTGGTTCATCTCTTCTCATCCAGTGTTCGGTGATTAACAAAATATGAGTAAATTTTAGGCTTTCCAGAAGTAAATACATATCATCCAGTTTGTTGCGAATAGATTGTATATTAAGAGTTAATACAGAGACTATCTGTTCGATTTTATGAGATAAGGTTGGCCTAAAAAATCGTTTCTATTATCATTAGAAAGATTGGGGAGGGACAGGTCATCATTCAATGAGACATTTCGAGGTGACTGTTTTTGAGGTATCAAGAGTACTTTCATTAATATGAATACAATTATTAGGTAATATTGTTCTAAGTACTATTGTACTAGGTGACATCATGGAAGAAAAGTAATTGATCAAGTTGTCGTATATGTTGAGCTTAGAGCGTTCATACTTGGATCCTGAGTAGAAAGTTACAGAGGAGTTTCTGTTACGATACTTGAAAGTTTTAATTCTAAACGAAAGGATACGATGTAGAGGCCAATCATTTACTGAGTTAATTTCAGGTAATAATAGGAGATTTGTTGATCTTGCCTAAATTTTTTTTTTTTTTGAGGGCTACATTTAGAGTTGACATACTACTTACGTTATTTGAATTGAACATCCAATTACTATGTCATCTTTATCATAATGCAGTGTTTCTTGAAATATGTTTTCTGTCAATTCGGCAAGTTCAATGTTGGATTTGATAAGTTATTCACAACGTAATTTTTAGTATAGCTAATATTTTCAATCTCTCGTGAATCCTGTTCCATATTGGTCACCATGAACCAAGTATTTTTTTCTTTCCAGCAAGTGAAGCAGTCTGAGAGGTTTCATCTCTTGTTGTGTCCTGCTCCCACATGCCCTACCATGGTTTGTCAATTTTGATTTTTGTCATTTATGGAGCCGCCTCAATTCACATTCCAGATCGCTTGGATTTCTACTTTCGTTCAATATGATGATAGGGTTCTGAAGTTCAGGCGTCGTTGAACCAAGTTCAGTATCTGGATGAATTTGTCTATCGATACCACAACTGGGAGTATTTTTTTTGTCGAGGATCTCAGTAGTGAATCCTAATCGACATGTCCGAATATTCCTCACAAGTTGTTTCATTCGTTTTTTTGTATAAGTTACATTTATTTTTCTGTTGAATGCATCAGGTGAAGAATCCTCTGCTCCAATTGAATTTGTCTTCCCTTTCTTGTTTGAAGCTTTTCCATTTTCATTATTTATATTATCCCTTCCTTCTGCTATGGCACTGTATATTTGTTCCTCCGTAGAAGTTCCTACAGTTTTATGCTCCCTGTTGTCTGTTTGTGTGCCAGAGCATTTCGTAGTCTTGTGTAAAATAAAATGTTCATCTGTTGAAGTTCCTTTGTATTTTGTTCCCTTGTGTCTGTTTGGGTGCCATAGCACTCCGTACTCTTTATATGCTACTTTTTCTTGTAGCTCGTCAATAAGCTTTTGCATCTCAGCTCTGGTTTTATATGTTGATCAATGACTCATTGAATTCCATTTCTAACTGTAAGGCCTGATCCAACATGTTTTTTTTTCATTATTCAGTCTGTCCATATGTTTATCTTTCATATTATTGTCTGTTGATAAGTCACTGATGGTTTGTTCCAGTAAACTCAGTTCATCTATCATAATGGAATCAGCCTGGTCCTCACAGCATATTATTATATTGTCTTGCAAAAATTTTACCTTAGACTTGACACTTTTATGTTACATTTTATGTTTACATTTTATGTTACATTTGGTACAAACATAATGAATGAAAGGTTTCGACTTAGGTACAACATTTGAAGGAAATAAAAGACATATCAGATAGATGATATGACTCCGCCGTTGGTGCTAGAGTTTTCCGTACTTGTTGTTGTCTGGGTATGTCGGGGTAACTTTTGTTATTTCTTGAATTTGAACGAAATTACGTGTTTATGTTCACTTGTAGCACTGTGCCTGCACTTGCACCTGTTGAATTCACTGTACTACACTTTTTACTGAATTTTTAGAAGTCTTTTTGCAATACTTCTAAACGATTAATTTGAGAGTTGTTTTTAAAACGTAGTACTATGGCACCAAGCAAATTAAAAAAAAAACTAGAATCTAGAAATGTAATCAGGTTTTGGCAGTTCAGAATTACCTGGTCTATTGTGTTTGGTGCTTTTAGGTATCCAATGATATCGCTCAGACTTTGGTTAACGTTATCTTGAAAATACTCGAGCCGATCTTTGATGATTTTTTGATCGGCATCGAGGAAGGTGGTGGTGGTGGCGTTGTAATTATCGATTCGTTTTTTCGAGAGGGACCTTGTGATTTCCTTCGAAATAGAATTTTGATTTTGTTGTAGTTTTTGAATAATTTGGTTATACCCGACTTCGTCATCGGAGTCTAGAGTGCCAGAAAGACATTTTGACGCCTTTCCTACTATGTTCAATAAACCACGTTTTGGAAGGGTGTGAGAAGAAGAGTGGCTACATGAAGGAATAGTACCGTCGGGTTCATTGCCCTGTGGAAAAGAAGACAGAGCTTTAGGTTTTTGAAGTTGAGATTTGTGTACCAATTTATTTTTTGTTATTTCGATTTTGGTCCCTAAATCTTTGATTACTTCTTTCTTTTTATACCGGGGTCTTGTTTTGCTTCTTGCTGCTGTTTTGTCTTTCACGTACGCTTCGGCACGGGGTTGAAATTCGGCCGGTTCCTCGCGAGTCTATTTTGTTTTTCGTTTAGGCGTGATTTATGTTTGAGCGATGTAGGTACCGTATATTTTTTTTCGAAAATAACCTTGAGTCTCTCGCGATGGTCTATCATGTATTGATTCATACGGATTTCATCGGTCAAATCGAAAGGGTCTAGGGCGTCGATACGTCCGTTGATGACGTCAAATTGTTTTTGTCTGGTAACGCTGTGCACCGAAGAATTGTAAACTATGATTGTATATTGCATTATTGTTTCGTACTCGCTTCGCTATCTTTCATTTTGAGGATTCTGAAAATTTCTATTAGAGTCGAGTGTGTGCTCTCGATAGGGCTATTGCAATTTGAATTTCCGGGTGTTGCGAACTGTAATTTTATGTTGTGAAGTGAACAGAAGTCTTTCAATAGAGAATTTTTTAACTCAGTGCCTCTATCACATGTGATGGATTGGGGGTATCCATGGTGGGTTACAAAGGTTATTAGATTTCCGAGGACGAGATGTGATGTGGAAATGAGTTCGATTGGTTACGTTTGTGCGTATCGTGAAAGGGAATCAATGATGGTTAAGAATTTCGAGTTTGCAATTTGAAAAGTGTCTATGTGAATGACCTCTAGATGTTGTTTAGGTGTTGGGGTTAAGGAGAATATGTTTTTTGGTGGGTTCCTGTCATATTTTGCTTGTTGACATATGTCACAGTTATTTATGTATTCCGTAACTTGAGCTTTCATTCCGGGCCAATAATACAGTTTTCTCAGTGCAGGAAGGGCTTCGTTGATTCCACGATGGCATATCTTCTCGTGGTGATGTCTTATGAGTTCTTTCTGCCTATCTTCGTCAGTTATATCTTTTACAAAAGAGAACGAAAGTACAAGTTTGTAGGCGTGGTCCCGAAAATATTTCGGAAGTATAGTACTCAGCCGTAGGGCAAGGTCAGTTTCAGAATTTTGTACAGAAACACAGTTTAGCTTCTTAGGGTCTACATTATTTTTGAAAAAATCGATAACCTGTTCAAAATTTCTTGTCAGGTGAACAACTTGTCTACGTCCTGTACCGAACGGTCTACTCCGCATAATGTAAAAGGGTCCGGATTCTTTTTGTTCGAATATTATTTGGTTTGTGTATCTATTGGGATTTCAAATACTGGATTTTCTTCAGCTGAATGTACGGCTTCGTTGTCGTTACGGGGTAGCTCTAATTGGATATCTGAAATATTATTGATTTTTCTCTGTTGGTCATTGGGGTTGGAAACTTATTCAAGATTGTTACTGTCTGTGGTTGATCGGATGTCAAGTATTGTTCTATATCGTTGTCTACATCACCGGGATTGACTATATGGATTCATTATCTATTTGATTGATTTCTACTCTTGACAGTGCGTCAGCGTTGGAGTTTTGTTTGCCTTTTTTGTAAATTATTTGGTAGTTGATTTCTTCAAGTTTCAGCCTCCATCTGACTAATCGCGAGTTTGCTTCTTTCAGGCTGAATAACCACTGAAGAGGTTTATGATCGGTAACGATATTAAATTTTCTACCAAACAAATATGGGCGAAAATATTTTTTTGCCCATACGATGGCAAGTAGTTCTTTCTCTATCGTGCTGTAGTTCATTTCAGCAGAATTCAGGGTTCGGGAGGCGTAACCCAATTTTACCCTGGTAAAGGACCGCACCGAAGGCAACATTAGAAGCGTCAGTCGTCAAAGTAAAAAGTTTATCAAAGTCGGGGTATTGTAAAACCGGATCTTTACAGAGTATTTTCTTACAAAGTTCGAAAGTGTCAACGAGTTCAAAAGTGTCAACGTGTCGGCCGTGTGTTCGATTTTTTCACATTTTTTCAGGCATTTGGTGAATGGTTTTGTTAGTTTTGCGAAATTTTTAATGAATCTTCAATAGTACCCGAGTAACCCTAAAAATTATTTAATTCCTTTGGCCGTTTTGGGGATAGGGAATTTTTGGATTGCTTCGATTCTGCGCGGATTTGGTTTATGCCTTCCGGGGTGATGATGTCGTGTAAGTTATGGTTCAATTAGGAGAAGAAAATCGTCAGTTGAAAATGCACTCACCTTGATCCCTCTTCTAGGCGACTTCCAACTCCTCTTCGATGTGGACTGTATATAGGTTGCGTAAGCGTGTAGCGGAAATAGCAGCAACGTTGCCTTTGCAGATTGAAAATAGAGAAAACGTTAAAACAGCGAATTTGAAATCACTCACCAGAGGGAGCGATTGGATTTGTGCGATTTAAAACATGATATATGCGGTAGATTTTAAAGGTAATGCTACTAATACTATAAAAATGAAATATGTTTGTCTCTAATTAAAGATAATAACAATACAAAACGTAAATGAATCAATGGGTGAAAAAGATTGATAATTCTCCCCCACTAAATTATGAAATAATTTAAATATCACTTGAAAACTCGGCATTTGGTATAAGACATAACTTTACCAAAGCTCTCTTCAATATGCCATTTTTTGTTCGAACATCGGCAACTCTAGCTACACCATCCCTTCCAAAGTATAACTTCTCAACGCGTCCTAGAAGCCATTTCATAGGAGCGACTTGTTCATTTATAAGGACTACAGTCCCAATGTTAACTGGATGTGAAGCATCCAACCACTTACTTCTTTGTTGAAGTGTATGTAAATATTCATTGTACCATTTTTTCCAAAATGATTGTAGGATATTTTGCAAATTTTGCCAACGATTAAGTCTATTTCTTAAATTTTGCGAAACATGTTAAAGGTGCGAGAAATCCTATTGGATCAAAGATTTTTGCGATATCGCTCAAAATCTGTCTTTTGTGTAACCATGAACAGCTGAGTCGATTGCATAAATGAAGGCATCCGAAGAGGGTTGCCACTACAATCCTAAAATGTTAATACATTTATATTCCTCATTGAAAGAAACTGTTGATTGATCATACCTATAGTTTATCGGTAAGTCATCTAACAGTGATTGTTGATTAGAAGCTCATTTCCGCAATAAAAAATTTTCCTTTTTCAAAATATTTATCAATTGTCACGAATCAATTTTGCGTCAGCTAAACTAGAAGATTCCGAGCAAACGTCATCTATATAAATATCCTCGTTTAAAATATTTGCGGCCAGCGGAAAATTATTACGTTCATCTTCGGCTAATTGTAAAATTACTCGATTAGCAATAAATGCGATAATCCCTTACTTGATCATTTGGTGAAAACCTCCATAATATCTTTTGATAGTTCTGATGATTTGGAGTAACCAGAATTTGTAGATTTTTTTTTATAACTGCTGTAAACTGAGTGAGTTCTAAATTTCAATATGTCGAAAATATCCTTTTGTAATTTCTCCCCCACTAAGAGGCTTTCATTTAATGACATACCCTGCGATTTTATAGATCCATCGAATACCACCCTAATCCAGATTGGGCTGCTCCAAGGACTTTGGCTTGGTACGATAATACCGTCGTCTAGCATTTGGTTTATTTGTTTTTGTACCTATTCTTTGTGTACAAATGGGTATCTGTAAGATTTTGAATGAACCGGAATTTCGTCGTGAGTTTTTATTTCCTGTTTGATTTTATTGGTGAAGGATAATCTTTCATTTTCTTTATGAAATATATCGGAAAATTCGTGACACAGGTTAACTAAAGCGGTATGTACTTCTTCGCAACGGATTAATTTCGAAATATCGGAGGAAATTTTTGTTGGCGATATTGATTTTGAATTATAAAAATGAAACAGATAGAAGTTTTTTTTGTGGTTGTCGGAAAAGGGTGAGACCTTTATTGTCACGGGAAATGATATTCAATCTATAAGAATAATAATTGTCAACTGTCAATACATAAATTAGATTTAAATGATCTCTCAGTAGAAGGAATATTTGAGTGTTGTGCAGTAGTACATGAGAAATATATGATTGTGATTGTAGTCTACTACTCCTGGTACTGACTTCAAACGATTCTTAGAATGTTTTGCAAATATGTTGGAAAAAGTGGTTTCTCATTACAAAACTATTGTTATTGGAGGGGATTTCAAAATTAATTTTTCGGAACGTAGTAATAGCCGGGCACTTTTTGAGGATTTGCTAGGATGTTATGATATAGCAGTAACAATTAGGTCTCAAACTAGAGTGATTGCAACTTCTAGTACTTGTGTAGACAATATTTTCATAAGCTCCAGTATAACTGACTGGCGATCAGAAGTAATGAATCTGAATTTATCAGACCATTTCTCTCAGCACTTGGCATTCAATATCAAATATAACTCCAATTCTGATCCACAGCAATACAAGTATTCGCAGAAATTCTCCGAACAGAATACTGTGAAATTTTTTAATCTGTTGGAACATGAACAATGGGATAATATTCACAAAGAAAATAATATTAATAATGCTTGGAACAACTTTTTGAATACCATCAGTGGTTTGATAGATTCTTGTTTCCCTGTTAAAAAAATAGTCATTAATAAAAGACCTAAAAAAAAGGGTTTGGTTTAACGAGGAACTTTTGCATTTAAAGCAACAACTTACTCTTATTTCTGACTTAGCAACCAATAATCCGATATACCATCAACCAAGAGCAGAGCTACAGAAACGTTACTGCAGTGCATTGTCAGAGGCTAAGAAACAATATAATGATAAACTGATAATGGAAGTAAATAATAAATCGAAAACGGCATGGAAAATTATAAATAATCTGAAAGGGGGTCATAAAAATATGGATATCAACATTCACGATGAAAATGGAAATCAGTTGACTGCCTTTGAAATGGCTGAGCAGTTCAACATCCACTTCACCAGAGAACCATCTTCTGTAAATCAGCATGATTCAGATTATTTAAAATTGAATGTACCAGTGTCGAATAGATCTTTTTTCTTAAAGCCAGTTACACCTACAGATGTAAAAAATTTAATTGGTAATTTAAAATCTTCCAACTCAAGTGGATCTGATGAAATATCAAATAACTTACTAAAAAAATCGATTGTAAGTTTATGTGAACCACTGGTTTTTCTCATCAATCTCTGTTATTCTGAAGGAATTTTTCCGGAATGTTTGAAATTGGCAGTGGTTCTGCCGTTATATAAAAAATGTGATTCTAATGACTTTTCCAATTATAGAGCCATCAGTTTATTGTCAAGTCTCTCTAAACTCATTGAATTGGACATCAATAATCAACTTTCATCATTTTTGTTGGGCCAAGGACTGTTATCCAGAAATCAGCATGGATTCCGTAAAAATATGGGCACAGAATCTGCTCTGTGCGATTTCCAAAAATGTCTTGTTGACAATCTTGATAAAGGAAAATATGCTCTTGGTCTCTTTATCGACTTTTCAAGAGCTTTTGATCTAGTAAATCATAGTATCTTATGTAACAAGTTAGAATTGTATGGAGTTAGGGGGGTACCGCTGAAATTATTTGAATCATATTTGGATGGTAGAAGTCAGGTTGTTAGGCTGAATGATGTTCTGAGTAGGCACCGTACAATAATCCAAGGTGTACCTCAAGGCTCTGTATTGGGACCCTTATTATTTAATATTTTTGCAAATGATCTAATCACTCTTATGGAGAAAAACCAAGATATAAAAATAGTGTCTTACGCAGACGACACCATTTCATTAATTTTTGAAAAAAGCATAGACATGTTACTGGTTAAAACTGAATGGGTTTATGATGAGATTATTCGGTGGTCAGAAAAAAACTTTCTATTATTAAATCGTGACAAAACAGTCACAGTCTTTTTTGGGCGCTCCAAACAAAGCCACCTGTGCTATTCGAAAATACAGAAAAAGAAATAATTTGTAATGATAAAGTAAAACTTTTAGGAGTAACTTTTGACAAACATCTGCAATGGGCAGATCATATAGAACTATTATCCAATAAGTTAAGAAGCAGTTGCTACAGCATAAAATATATGAAAAACCACTGCAGTAAAAATGTCTTGCTTACTCTGTACTTTGCACACTTTCACTCACACATGAAATATGGTATTTTGAATTGGGGAAACAGTGCCGGTATGAATCGAATCTTTATTCTCCAAAAGTATGCAATTCGAATTATTGAAAGCATTGATATGAATACCAGCTGTCGACAATACTTTACATCTCTTGGTTTACTAACAGTTTACAGTTTATATATACTGGAAGCTTGCACTTACATCTATAAGAATAAACATAAGTTTGCAATAGATAACACTCACTGTTATAACACCCGTCACAGAAATCTCTTACAACCTGATTATCATCGCACATCGGTGTACCAAAGAAACTTCTATTGTATTGGTTGTAAGTTTTACAATATACTTGATATACATATAAAATCATCCCCCAATGTTCATATTTTCAAATCAAAGCTGAAAAAAATGCCTAATCAGAAAGTGTTGTTACTCATTAGATGATTTCTTTTTGTGATAATATATATTTTTTTAACTTGTGTGAACTATTTAGTTAGTGTTTTTATATATACATGTAATTATTAACTTTCCCAATGTAATTTTGACGTTTTTAAATATCTATGTAATCTGTGTGCATTTAAATGATGAAATAAAGAATATTATTATTATTGTTATGGGTTCTTCTCCGTAGTTGCGAATTTCGGCCATTGCCATGCCGGCTTTGGCTATCGTTAATGTTTCGGAGATGTATAGGTTTTGAAATTTGCCTTCAGCAATTATGATATCATCAGTATATTGTGAGACGGGTACTTGTACAGAAGCAATTTCATGGGCTTTGATTGATATGCTATATAACTCGCTTTGTGGGTTCCTGTAAAGTATCGGAATTTTGATATGATCGTTTACTAGGAATTGATTGATTAGATCTATGGAAAATTTCATTTTCTGTAATTTCCTCAGGCCATCAAAGAATGTATGAAAATCGAATTTGGTTCGAATTCAATTCGGCAAAAGATTTTACGTCCGCTTTGAATCTGACTTCTTTTTCACCTATACCTGTTTTGATATTGGTTGCACTCTGATATATGTTGTGAGAAAAAAAACTTCTCAGCAGTTGAGGGTCGCATCATTAAATGATAACAACCCGTATCGATTAAAAGTTTCATTGGGGGGTTATGGATTTCAATGTAAGGAAGGCTATTGTTTATTTCTGTATGCATTTTGGTGGTTATTGTTATATGAATATAAACTGAATACCAAATAGTGAAATGCTTATAATGATTATGACACCAAAAACTAAATTGACAGTACTTTTTCATACATCAACATCAATCAATAATCATTTGTTTCTATCTATAGAGTGCATAGACCTTATAACTGATGGACTGGCCGTCACGTGACTTAAACACACAGTTCCTGGCGGACTATATATGAGAGAGAAATGTTGTGAAGGATAGAAATACGACAAGGCAGAAGATACAAATTGGCTATGGCATTACATTGGAAAAACCTATTTCTTGTTATTTTTTCAAGGGAAATATTGACTATTTTGAATGAGATGAGTTTTGAAAAAGTTCAAGGAATCACAGTGAGGAACTTTATGCGACATATTTTCATGATATCTTTCAGAAACAAAAGAATTCCATTGAGCCTCCATCTGAATAAAAATTATTTTTATATCTCTTCTAAAGGTTTCAGAAAGTTCAGGAATGAAAAATATTATTGATAATTAAATTTATATTCGATATCAAGAAGTTAGATGTGCAATTGAACTAAATTGGGAACTCCGGCGATTTCAAAATTTGTTATCAATAATGTCTACATAAAAAACGTTTATGTAATCTATAAAATTTCGTGTCTGTAGAAAAAAATGGCCCAATTAATTTTGGGAAATACTGAGGAAAATAGTACGTGTTATTGGGAATGAAAGTAATATTTTTTCTATCGAGCGTGACCGAGGTCGACGGACAATCCGTCTATTCCAGCCTGACGCTGTAAAAGAAAATATTTACTCCGGCGGAGTAAAAGTATGCCGTTATTTCAACGGAGTAAAAATTCCATGTATATTTAAAACGTTTGAAGAAAACATTCTTCGATTCAAAAACATATAGGTATATGTGCGTTTGTTCTCGGAAAAAAGGAAAATTTTGGGAATCAAATAAATCACATTATACGTTCATAAATATTATTAACCAACATTAGTATAAGCAATTGCTCGGGAAAAACATCAAATTCTACCCCCGAATCAAACAAAATCCCACCTACCCCACCTATGATACTAATAATAAATCTATTAACTTCATCTACAATATAAATAGAGGCACAAAAATAAAACTAAGTTATATAAACAAGAGAAGTCACGTAAAATGTTACCAGTTTGTGCATGACTGAGAAATTAAATTAAAATTTACTCATAAGTTCGGAAACATGTGAAAATGTGTTAAAGAAATCCACAAATCACTACTTACCCTCCATGCTTACTCACCTATGAAATTTCACATCCAGCCCTTTTTTGTATCTAACTACACAATTGTAGGCTGCACACGAAGAAGGCATATATTTAAGAATGTTTATTACTTGTCAAACAGTTCAGAAACACTGGATAAATTTATAAAAAACTTTCAAAACACCACACGAAAACACATATAAACAATATACGAAACCAATGTTATGCCTGAACTCATTCTGTCCTTTATCACAGGTTCTGATATCAATGGTCTCTTTCTCACAACCAGTCCATATTATTATAATGTCTATGATAGAGTGTTACACAAAACAACCATAACATTTCCCCTCTAAAATATATATATATATATAAAGTGTCACACATAAAGTTCGCAACATATGGAAGTTTTTTTCATTAATAGATATAATGAAAATTTGACTTGGCAGTTAGTTCGTGCTTCAAAAATTAGTAAAAAACAGCCTCTTTCCTTTTGTCATGTGCTACTCTAAACCTGTCAAATTTGACATTTTTTTCGAAAATCCTCAAAAAATCTGTTTTTTTTTTAAATTTCGAAAAATGCCAAAGAAAAAAGTTGCTCGGTTTCCAATTGTATACCTTTGCTCCAAATTTGGAATCTCTACTGTCACTTCGACTTTTTTCCAATTTTTTAAATTTTTCGTTCTTTTGCTTTACCGATTCGAACCAAACATGATTCAAATTTCATAATTTGATGAATACGAGACTTCAATGTCATATCTTGCTCAGAAATACCCACATTGGCCTGTTACCAGAAAAAAAATGCACCTCCAGAAATTCGTCTTTGTTGTTGCAAAGTTCATCTAGTTTTTTCATTTCATTGTGAAACTGATTCGGATTTCCAATGTATGGACGTTAATATGTCAGTAATCGAATAATTGAATTTCTCTTCATTCTTATTACACTCGTATTTCTTTTTTTAATAGATTTAGATAGATTCAGTTACAAACAAACCCGAAATATCGTACTTTTCTGTAAAAATGACAATGACCTACAGTTTCATAACTATTCAAAAGACTTTCGTTCTAGCGATTTGTACTGAACATGATATAAAATATCGTGATTTCAAACAATACAAGACTAATGCAACATCTCGGGAAGAAAATAGTACAATTGATTGAATCGAAATAAAATACAGAATGATGAATTAGGGTTCTTTATAAGATTATTGAGATAAATCAATTAATGTTACGATGTTTTGTTGTGAATTTGGTTATAGTTATTTTGGTTCAATGTGCTTTACACATCTAATGGTGAGAATAAAGAATATCAGATTTATGAAATTAATTCAAAAACGTTGCGAAAAATTATTATTTGCTCGAAAATTGCATCTAACAGTTTACATCCAACAGTCACACTGTGATACACATCTGTTAAAAAAGAAATACAAGTGTAATAAGAATGAAGAGAAATTCTATTACTGACGTATTAACGTCCATACATTGAAAGTCCGAATCAGTTTCACAATGAAATGAAAAAACTAGATGAACTTTGCAACAACAAAGACGAATTTCTGGGGGTGCATTTATATTTTTTTTCTGATAACAGGTCAATGTTGGTATTTTCTGGGCAAGATATGACATTGAAGTCTCGTATTCATCAAAATTATGAAATTTTAATCATGTTTCGTTCAAATCGGTAGAGCGAAAGATTCGAAAAATTAAAAAAATTGGAACAAAGTCGAAGTGACAGTAGAGAGTCCAAATTTGGAGCAAAGATATAAAATTGGAAACCGAGCAACTTTTTTCTTTGGCATTTTTCAAAATTTACAAAAAAAACTGATTTTTTGAGGATTTTAGAAAAAAATGTCAAATTTGACAGGTTTAGAGAAGCACATGACAAAAGGAAAGAGGCTGTTTTTTACTCATTTCCCAAGCACAAACTAACTGCGAAGTGAAATTTTCATTATATCTATTAATAAAAAAAACTTCCATATGTTGCGAACTTTATGTGTGACACTGTATATATATATATATATAATCCTATTAATCCAATAGTATCGAAATGATATTTACCTTCACGCTATATATTACTGGCCAAATGAACAGTAATTTTTCGACAATTTAGGGAATGAAATGGACTACTCTTAAGAGCAAAGAAAAACGTTTCCTCTTGAACACGGTTATCTGACTGACTCAGAAAGTGATTTCTCAAGTTTGTAAGCAAATGGCTTATAACATCCCGATTTCCCCTTGTTAACCCTAACACAAAATTTGAATACTACGTGTCACTTGTATATTGCCTAAGCTTCACGTTGGTAATAATCCCGACTGTGATATTTTTTCTCTGTTCCTTAAAATAGCCCTTTTTTCTACGACTTTTCTGTTAACAAGAATTATATTTTTGCCTTTGTTTTCCTATTGTTTATGCTCGGCGATTTCCTGAGCTTAAACAATATTAACAACTGGGCGTGGTACAGACGACAAAGCATCACCGTATTTTCGTGTTATAAAATCCCTTATTTCCCCCTAATGTAATCAACAACGTTTATTTACCCAAATCACCTTCTCAAGTCGCTAAATGAATTATTCCTCCTGAATATGACTATAACTTGTGAAATTCGTGAATTTTGTTTTGCTCGGCACGTATTTTCAGGGACAAATAAACTTTTCAACGCATTTATCGCGGCCGATGTTCCGATTTGGTTAGTGCCTGAATCGGGACAGCGGGGAACAATAATTATTGTTATGTAATTGGTTTATACGTCAATTGCTTAAATTCAGTGTTTTCCCCGCACTTAGGACAATAGAAAATTTAAATTCACTGATTTAAGTGATGTAAATATTCGCGTCAGTTGTTTGCATTCGGCGTTTTCCCGGAACTCAAATAACTGAAAATATAACTCAATAATTTTAATAACGGGCAAATAAAAGAACTATTTATGTAAGATTTCCCTTGACAAGAAAAAGAAAACACCTGCCAGAGCTTATGTGAAAATTGTTTTCCGCGGGGACACAAAATAAAATGGTCTACTTTATACTGTTCAATTTGGCAAATAAATCATATATTTTTACCCGTAAAAATAACCAACAATTGACTAAAATGTCAATACTACCCAAAATTAAACACTCAATCGATTTCACAAAAAGTTCGATTGAACCACCCAAAAATAAAATAAATCAATATTCACTCTGTAGTCTTCTGACCAACTTAAATGTTTCGGCAAATGCTCGAATAAAGGAAATTATAATAATGCAGAAAATATATTTAACTTCTCAGGTAACGAATTAAATCAAATAAAGAATATTGTGGCAGAACGACTAGACGAAAAAGTCCAGTAAGAAAGGGGCGGTTTTTTGTCCGATGAACTGAAACTGGACCGAAAATCTGAAGGATGATTTCGTTCCTGATACAAAAAAATTATTTGGTTTTTCCCATCGCGATCTTTGTTTCTTTCTCGTCTTTTACCAAAATTATCACCGGAACTTTTCACCCTTTTTATGAGATCTAGAGAAAAACTCTGTTATGTTTTATGCATGATGTTGACGTGAATTCCAGTAGCTTTGGGTATGTACCTTAATTTCTAACAGGGAATGAAATATTTTGCCAGACCGGCGCCAATAGAAACCCCAAATAGGCAGGGACGTACCAAAGTTAGGTTAAATATACTTTGGCCGTGCTTAGTAACGGAGCTCTAAAAAAATGCTTCGTTACAGTCCCCCCCTACTCGCGGAAAAAAAATTAAACCTAGTTATACATTTTTTTTTCCTTTTTGAGGAACACTGCAGAATCAGTATTTAGTCCATCACTAATTCTAAATTCTTATCTAAATCAATATCTCACACCACTACAGTTCCATTGGTGAAACACTTTTCACTGGTTGACTTGGATAAGTTACTAGACTAGTAACCACTGCAGTTACGGGCAACCTTGCCTGTAACCACTAGGTCCGTAGGGGTGGTAGGGAACATCCTTCTGGGGCCTCGAAGTCGAGGAGACTTATTTTTCCGGTGAGCCAGGGCATTGGCCACAGGAACAGTCCGCTGAACGAACTCCACAGCGGGAGCAGAATATCTTCCAAGGTTTGCGACAGGATTGTCGCTGGTGACCAAGGTATCCGCATCGCCAGCAGAGGTCCTTGTCTACCAACAGATAGCGTGGACAGTCATCCTTGACTGCCGGGGGTGTCGTCTGGGGTAGTCTGGGGGTGGTATACTGTTCCTCACTCGTCTCATTCTCTCGGGTATCAGAGGGACTGGGAGATGTTTGGCGGCAGCTGGCCGCAACATGTCGAGTGTCAGTTCGTTGATGCAATCCATTGGTATCCCAACCTTCTGGCTGTCGATTTCCTTCCAGTGGAAATAACCATTCTTTTCGAATGGATCCTCGAATGTCTGGGTAGTATGATTGACCATCTTCGTCGATTCTTTGACTTGGGTCGCAATATTGTGTCTCAAGTCGGTACGGTCTTCCATCCTGGTCCCATGACTTTGGCTGTGCATACGGCTAACGGAATTTAAAGGGATATGACGTGGCATATCCCGGGCTGAACCTGGCTTTTCCTGAAACAAGGATAATTTAGTGACAAGAAATTCATTAGTCTCCTCATTTTCATATGTGGAGGAATCCTTTGGTTCATTTTGAAGAAAGTTCCGGACGGTACGGATTTGGGTATTACGGCAGGCTTGTATGGAGACATACACGGCTGGTCTGCTTTGATTCTGGACTCCCGGCAACGGTTTCCTCTATGTGCGGCGGGCTTAGCAGTATCAAAGTCTGTGGTATCCCTTTGCTCATTTCTGGTGAAGGATTCAGATGGTATTTCTTCAGGAACGTGCAAATACATAACGGGCTGGGTTTCCTTGGACGATACATCTCTCCCATTAAGAAATACTGTATTACTGGCTAAGTCGATTTGGAACTTGTTACTCAAAATATCCATACCCAAGATAATATCCACGGTCAGGTGCGGAAGTATCAGCAACTCATGTACTAAACTTTCCTGTCCTACAGTCATCTGGGGCGAACACGCTTGAGTGATGGTGCAGAACGTCCCATCTGCTTGACGAGGCTGAGTCCCGGTCTGCCTACTTGGTTCCAAACCAAGATGAATGCAGCAATTTCCTACTGCCTCACTAGCAAGGATCTGGTAGCACCAGTGTCTAGCAACGCATAAAAGCGTGATTCTCCAATAGTCATAATGACAAATGGCCGGTTATCAGTAGATTTTGGTATCACAGCCTTTTCCTGGATATTTAGTGTCTGGACTCGTGCAGTACCTGATTCTGGGCGATTCCTTAACGAATTCTCGCAAGGGCAATGTCGGGACATTATTCCGTTTCTTCCGCATCGAGAGCAGAACAGTCGCTGCTGGTTACGACATTCATTTTGCCAATGACCCAATTCGCCACACTTCCAACATCCCGAAATGGATGTTCTGTTTCTTGGTACTCCACGAGATTGTGCCCCATGCTCTAATGGAGGATGTCTAGACGAACCTCTAGGGAATGACGGAACATTTTGTGTGTTTATTGTTGATGTGATGTTACGGTTAGAAGAGACTGTAGAGGTTTGAGAGCGTTCCCTGTTATACGAGACTAAATGTCTCGAAGCGGGTTGAGGGCGTTCACTCTGTCTTATCTCCTCTCGTAAATTTTCACACTCCATAATCTTGGACACCAAGAAGGTGTGTCACAGAAGTCACTCCTTCGTATATATTACCGAAATTCCGGCAATAAATTTCTATATAGCTGAAGGGTTTCTTGTTCCGTGGTTAATCCTCCATATCGACGTATAAGAGTCTGTAGGTCAATGATATAATCAATAGCAGACTCAGAACATCTTTGTATTCGACGGCTAATTTCCAATTCCAAATCCTCCTGATAATGTACCGGATAGAATGCCATCCGAAACGTTTCCTTGAACGTTTCCCAATCATTCCAGAAACCTTTGTTGCTGCGATACCACAATAGTGCCTTCCCATATAATAATTCTGGGAGAGCCGTCAACAATCGATGTTTCGGGATATTTTCCGTTTCCGAAATTTCTTCTAACCGTTCTAAGAACGCTGCCGCCTCCTCTTGGCCATTGAAATTATCATTCCATCGATGTGTTTTCAACACTATGGGATATCCAGGGTGGCCCACAGCGACTCCTGACGGTACAGTTGGCGGAGGGGTTGGTGTCTTCCCAGGGGTGCGGAAACACTAATTGGAATTGAACTGGGGGCCTGCAAACCAGGTGCCACACAGGGTGCCATGGTACTGCGTACACCAGACATCGTCGTCGTATGTGTGTTCAATGAACTTGTGCTGGTAATTCCTCGTAACCCCATCCCTTGAAAAGTTGGTATGCTTTCTTCGGGTGTAGGGGGTATCATTCCCGAACTCCTCCATGGGTTTGGAATGTTTGTTTGAGTTGGGGGTAAATAGCTAAACTCCCTCCTCGGAACAGCTCTAGCATTTTGTCTGCCCATAGAAAAAAAAATACGTCCCAGCTCCTTCGTTAGGGCCGGTACTCATTCCCCGAGATTTAGGTAAATCTACTAAGTGCCAAATTAGTCTTCGTCTTGATTCAATAACGGTGCCTTCCGGATTACTTTGTAAACTGGAGGCCAGTTCCATCAACTCTGGTTTCTTAAGCCGATATATCCATCCAGCTTTCACTCCCGGTGAGGCCAAGAAATCATCAGAGCCTAACTCCCTTTCCAGAAACTCGCCCCCTGCAGGATTATCTCGAAGTCCAGTTAAACCTTCATCAAATCCAGTCACTCCCTGCAACTCCTCACGATCCGAAGAATCACCATTATCAGGCATTTTGAAATTTTCCGTAGCGAGGTATCACGAACAACAAAATATCAACACCACTTCTATCTTATTAATATTGTTCAACCTTTCAAATAATTTGAAAGACACAACGAAACTTCTACACACTCCGTATATAATTTGAGAAAGGAGCGAATATAATGGGGTACACTAGGAGGGCTTGAAAATAATTTTAAACCAAAATTTCCTTTAGATAGGCCACCTTAGTCTATCAATGAAAAATAATTTAAATTTTTTTTTCAAATCAATAAAATATTTTTCAATAAGAATTTATTCGGTTTTGAAAGGTCGTTATCATATCCAGTTAACACCCAACAAAAATATATTTCTCCCAGTAAATCCGTACTCAATAAAAACAAAATAATCTAATTCCTATCGAAGGGTCGTTACCATATCCAGATAACACCCAACAAAAAAAATATTCCTCAACGACGATCAAGTATTCAATAAAAACAATTTATTGATTTGTTGAAAATATAAACAGGATGTTCATAAAATCAGATGTGGAATCATCTGCGACTGAAAGATAAACCTTAGTCACTATCTTCCATCGTCAAGATAACCTCTTGTGGGGTATTCATGTTGAAAAGGGAAACATTCTCAATTGAATATTCAATTGAGAATGTTTCCCTTTTCAACAATTTATTGTTTTCTATACCTGAAGAGCAGAATTACAAAAAAAAACATTGCCGATACGCTCAGAATCTATGTTCGATATCTCGAATACCAAAAAAACTTTTTGTGGATATTCTACTTTATCACCGGCCAATACACCAGCAAAAACTGATTTGTACAATCTCTCTTCGCGCAACTTCGGGCACGAGAATATATATTTGATAAAAAGCGTTTGGTTTTTATCCCCGGTACGGAGTAGATAAATTGTACTGTGCACTTGGATTCGCGAACGGAATAAAAAAGAAATTATTTTCACTCAAAAATAAAGTCGCTGTTCTTCAATTGAAATAAAATCAGAAATTAAATCACTTTTCAATTATTTATCGTGTTAGCATTCTCTGTTGAATATGGAAATTCATAAGGAATACAATGGAAATTATTTCCATTCAATTTTAACTAATATATTTCAATTTACACACCACGGAAATTAAATCAATTTTCAATCTTTACCGACTTTCATATATCCAGCAAAAATTCCAAATAAACTCGAAACAGAGTGAAAATGACTGAAAATTATTTCTACGCAAAACAACCCGTAATTTTGGTGATAACCAATAGTCCTATAACCAATAGTCCCTGCTCGGGCCGTCAAATTTGTGACGTGTTTTACTAGGGTTTGTTTTAATAACCCTTAAACTCCTAGAAAATCACGTTATTTATGACGCCAGAATTTTAGGCAGGAAATATTTTCCTTTCTTTATTTCCAATCTCGGGCGCCAGATTTTATAGTGGTTTTCTCCACGCACTAGGGTAGCTACAGATGGAGATAAGGAATGTCCAGGGGTCTGGTATATTGACACTTTTTGAATCTTTACAAAATACTGTAGGCTTTAAGTACAAATTTTGGATACTGAACGCCGATTGCTTTTATGTCTCCCAAAGAGACAGACAAACAGAAATGTCTTTGTTTGCTTTTTTTTTCTTTACAAATTTCTTTTTCTACAACTTGACTAAATACGTCTGTTGCGTAACTTCAATACTTTATAGGAAATAGAAAGGGGTTTTTTCAATGTAAACACAGTGTGTAATAGGTATTGAATTAACTGGTACATTCAATAAGATTTGGCACAACAATTTTCGTAACACAAATAATTTTGCTTAAAAGAAACCGGTCTGGCACATTTAAATAGGGGTAATATATACACCGATATATATATATATATATATATATATATATATATATATATATATATATATATATATATATTCGGTGTATATATTACCCATTATGCAGACCATTTCTTTAACAAATATTTATTACAAAAATTGTTGTAAATCTTATTGAATATCCAGTTAATTTCCTATAAAGTATTGGAGTTATAATCAATAGCAGACTCAGAACCCTTAATTTAATTTTAAAAAAAACCTTTCCAAATTGGTTAAAATACAGCTCAGAACATCTGACGGCTAATTTCCAAATCCTCCTGATAATGTACCGGATAGAATGCCATCCGAAACGTTTCCTTGAACGTTTCCCAATCATTCCAGAAACCTTTGTTGCTGCGATACCACAATAGTGCCTTTCCATATAATAATTCTGGGAGAGCCGTCAACAATCGATGTTTCGGGATATTTTCTAAGAACGCTGCCGCCTCCTCTTGGCCATTGAAATTATCATTCCATCGATGTGTTTTCAACACTATGGGATATCCAGGGTGGCCCACAGCGACTCCTGACGGTACAGTTGGCGGAGGGGTTGGTGTCTTCCCAGGGGTGCGGAAACACTAATTGGAATTGAACTGGGGGCCTGCAAACCAGGTGCCACACAGGGTGCCATGGTACTGCGTACACCAGACATCGTCGTCGTATGTGTGTTCACCGAACTTGTGCTGGTAATTCCTCGTAACCCCATCCCTTGAAAAGTTGGTATGCTTTCTTCGGGTGTAGGGGGTATCATTCCCGAACTCCTCCATGGGTTTGGAATGTTTGTTTGAGTTGGGGGTAAATAGCTAAACTCCCTCCTCGGAACAGCTCTAGCATTTTGTCTGCCCATAGAAAAAAAATACGTCCCAGTTCCTTCGTTAGGGCCGGTACTCATTCCCCGAGATTTAGGTAAATCTACTAAGTGCCAAATTAGTCTTCGTCTTAATTCAATAACGGTGCCTTCCGGATTACTTTGTAAACTGGAGGCCAGTTCCATCAACTCTGGTTTCTTAAGCCGATATATCCATCCAGCTTTCACTCCCGGTGAGGCCAAGAAATCATCAGAGCCTAACTCCCTTTCCAGAAACTCGCCCCCTGCAGGATTATCTCGAAGTCCAGTTAAACCTTCATCAAATCCAGTCACTCCCTGCAACTCCTCACGATCCGAAGAATCACCATTATCAGGCATTTTGAAATTTTCCGTAGCGAGGTATCACGAACAACAAAATATCAACACCACTTCTATCTTATTAATATTGTTCAACCTTTCAAATAATTTGAAAGACACAACGAAACTTCTACACGCTCCGTATATAATTTGAGAAAGGAGCGAATAAATATCTAAAATGGGAAGGTTGAGATTGAAAGACATATTTCTAAATATTTTTATTTATTGAGTCACCAGAATCCTAAAGAAAATTTGTATTCCAGTAATTCAATAACAATACCTATAAGAATGTTTTTTAAGGAGGTAGGTACATATATATGAACATTCATTTGGAGTTTTCTCTGCTTTTGAAGTGGAAAATATATCAATTATCTATATTATATATATATATATATATATATATATATATATATGAACTTTATTTGAAATGGGACCTCCTAACTCCTAATGTACAATAGTTCAGAGATATACAAGTAGGCAAAATCATACAAGTAATCGTAGGAACAAATCAAATCACAAAAGTCTGAAATTATAGGTATCCATGCGACGGAATGAAGGATATTACGAATGTGCACACATGGTATGTCTGCTGCAGCCTCTCTGATACTTGATTTTCGAATCCGTAAGATCTTCTAGGTTGATTGCAGCTAACCATAGAGCTCTTCTCCTCCTCGATAAGTCATTTTAACTGGTCAAAAACTTATGATTTGAAACTGTAGACACCGAGTGAAATCCGACTCTATCCCTGTCGTGACAGGACCCACAGTTAACAACAATGCAAATAAGGGGCATTTTTCTTCAGTTGAAGTACGAATTATAATCCAAAATTGAAAAACTACTCAAATTCCACAGAAAATCACAAAATAAACACTTTTACCACACTATGAATTAAACATGACGAATTACAATGTGTGCCAACAGCCGCCATATTGCTTTCGTTTTGAC